>VUQS01028516.1:0-10249 GCA_015108495.1 Heterochromis multidens | reverse complement strand
CTGAAATATAATTGTTTTTTTTTTTTTTTTTTTTTTTCAATTTTTTTTTTTTTTTTTTTTTTTTTTTGAGCAGTGTATATTAATTCCATCTGCATTGCTAATTATAATTTTTAACAAACACCAAGAGTATTTTCAGATGGAATTCATGGGGTTCCTAATTTGTTACTAGTATGATGACTCCTGCTGTGCTGCTGCAGAATCTGGCACATTGTACTTAAAGAACTAAACATGTTTCTTTAAACCTAATAAGAAAAATTAAGACTTTGACCTAACAGAGACTAATCAGCATTAGTGATTATATTTGAAAGTATTGGACTAGTTAAGTGTTACGTTTACAAGCAAACATTTCTAAGCTTTGGGATATTAACAATTTCTTTAAGTTTTTTATTGTGTATTGTATAAATGAATTTTACTGACTGAAATCATGTCTTTTTTTTCCCCCTTTCAGCCACAATTCTGTCCTGTGGATGGATTATCTATTTAACTTATTACAACTCACGCAACATTGGCCTCATTCTCACCCTCATCATCAACAGACTCTACAAGGATGGCTACATTCACATCGGTGTGTTCATCAGGAGCTCTGTCACGCAGTGATGAATAGGGAGGAGGAAGCTTTCAGTTGAAGGCGTTAACTCGGTCTGCTGAATATTTCATGATGAGCCAGGTTCTCTCAGTGATTATATCCACAGTGTCTAAGCAGTAAAGTGCAGCCAATACCAGATTGAGTTTCTATACATAGGTGATACAGGAATTAATTTACAAAAGCATGTTGAGGCCACGATCCAATGAAAATCTGTGTAGTTTTTAGGGTGTGATGTTTCTTCCAAAAACACACATCATTTAAACACAAGTTCCTGTCAGCTGTAGTGTAAGGCATCTCTGAACACTGCACACACCAAAAGAAAAGAAAAGAAAATTATCAACAACAACAAAACGCCACAGCGTGGCAGGAAATTGACAGATTCACTTCAGTGTACATTACCACAAACTTGCACCTGACTGGCTGCATGAATGAGAATTGCAAAATGACAACAAAGGTGACATAAAAGTTTAATGAGGAGGGTACAGCTTAGTTTACATATCTTTGCCAGCATATGTTGGTACAAATCAAACAGTCATCCTTTTGCTTGCTAATCTGTTTTTAAAACTTATTCATTTTTTAAAAATAATGAATAAGTGATTGTCTTTTCTTCCAGGTGTGGCATTTACAGGCAGTTTACTGACACATTTGTGTCATTAGGCCTGAGTTCAGTCCTGGATAAATTTACAGGAAAGCATTAGCCTTTGTGGTTCTGTCTGGAGTTTTGGGCGAGTGAGACATTCTGTCTTCAGTCATTCAGTGGAAGAAAATTCCACCAATGTGAGGAAGTATCAACTCGGATGATAATGCATGAAGCACTCAGGTGCTGTCGCTCTGTTTTCTTGAAGTAATTGAAACTGAGAAAGACATGTTATGAGCCAAAAGAGATTATTAACAGGAAATCATCTTCGAGCTTTCAAATTCATCTTTTTTTCTCTGTGACAGCCTCTGACCCACTTGCTGATTTAGATCCTAATTAAGATAGTTTTTTCTCTCTTTGATAAGAGTGAAAGTGTGATTAAATATCCCAGCAACACCCATGCTGTTGTTATTTTACCAGAGCTTTCATAACCATATAATTGCAGCTTTGTAATGTTTTAATTAACCGGTTTTACTTGAATTGAGGACACTGTGATCAAATCAAAACAAATTTGCACCTACCTTTTGGGAAGTTACTAGTATGATGTAATAGTAAAACCAACACTTTGATTTGCCATTGTTAAAACATGCTAACACTGTTGAACTTTGCCCTTGTCCACAGGCTCCTTCTCCTTCTCTGTGCTGTCAGGGAAGGTCATGTTCAGAGATGTCTACTACATCAACCAAGACATGTCTATCAGGTAATCTGACCGGTGTTTCTGTTGGTGGTTCTCCTCCATGCATCCCTCTGTTATCTTCTAACTTGCGAACTGATTATTGTTTGTGTGTGTTACAGGATACAGGATGGGTTTCTCATATTTCGTTGGTGGAAAATGTATAACCCAAAACAGAAACAGCATGGTGAGTAGAAAAGTATTTGTTGACTGCTTGGATTAAACTTTTAAATGTGTATATTAGTCCACCACAGAAAATTGTTTTTTATTTTTTAAGTATAATTAAATATTTGAATGCTCACTCCATCTATATTTGACTATCAAGACGCAACAACTTTTAAACTGAGCCAGTTTCAGGTGGAAACGTCATCTTGAGTTTTGAGTTGTCTCTCCTTTTTGCATCAGATCCCAAGGCAGAGACAAGGCTTTACGTGACTGTCAATGGCTTTGAGTTCCATGTCTACAACCGGACCGACCTCTACGCACGACTGCAGGAGACCTTCGGACTGGAACCCACGCTCCAAAGGCCCAAAAAAGATGAAGAGAGGGGGCGAGAGGACAGAAACAATACACTGGAAAGGTATAACTATGGCATCATCAAGCAGCTTTACTTTGTATCCAGAGTTAAGATTGTTTGGAGGACATCAGTCTTCAACATTTATTTGAAGCGTCTAAGTTGTTCTTAACTAAATGCTGTCTTCTCTAGTTGTGTTACCCTAAGATCAAATAAATATGTCACTGGATAATTTGTCAGTTTTTAGCTATAGCTAAAACAAAAATAACATGTACAGCATGATTGTCAATCTAAATGCCTGTTACTATCTTTTTTTTTTTTTTTTAAAAAGTGAGTGAGTAGTTTCTTAATTGTGGTAACACCATTAGGAGTATAGTGTTTTTATATATTCAGTATGTCTGTATGGTTTCAGTTCAGCTGAACAGAAATGAGTGCAAGAGCATATTTAGAGCTGTGGCTGTGAATGATAAACAGCTGCTGAAAAAGCTGCATAATCTCACACCCTTTTCTCTCTGTTGTTACCAAGTGCATTAGGAGTGCAGACAGAACAGAGCTACTGTCATTTCCTGCTGACAGTCAAATTAAGTGAACTGACTAGAAATGTAGCCCAACTTAAATGTCTTGAAACTGAATGTCTTCTGTTTCTTGTGTAGTGTCAACATTAGAGCTGAAAGTCAAGATCCCTCATCGTCTTGGCGCTCTCTCATTCCTGTTATCAAAGTTAACATCAGCACTGTAAGTACCTCAGAAATTTGTCACTAATTCTGTGGAATTTGATCAGATAGTTTACTTTTAAACATTTTTAGGGGCATGTATTACACTGTTTGAAAGGAAAAGAGCGTGTTCAGTACATTTAGGAATCGCTCCTTCAGCACTTGTATGTTTGCTCTCTTGTAGGGTCGCTTGGCATTTGGGAACCACTACCTGCCCCAGACTTTGTGCATGAACTTTGAGGATGCCTTCCTGACGTATGCCACCAAACCTCCCTCTAGCCACTTGGACCAATACATGCACATTGTCAAAGGCTCACTGGAAAATGTTCGGGTCATGCTGGTTCCCAGTCCCCGCTACCTGGGCATGCAGAATGACGAGTGAGTCCAAGTCATTTACCAAAGAGAAACTCTGGCGGTGGCACATAAAGAATATTTTTCAGTTTACAGTGTTTTCAGTAATAAAACTTTTTTCCTCAAAGCATTTTTAGAGGAGTTGTAGCCCAAAGACTAAGTTAGCTTGAAGAATATCCTATGCCACTTAAGCAAATCATAATGACTGCAAAAGATCAGCTCATTATTTAGCACTCTTTCCATGGTTCTTCTCATTTATCCTGCAGCATGCTTATCTATGGTGTGAATCTTAAGCACAGACTGGCTGAGGACTGACTTTATATTTCTCTGCTGGTTTGTACAAAACACAAGTAGCATATTTTTATTACTTTAATTAAAATAAAATTATTCTGCTGTTGTTTTTTTACTCAAGTACGCTGCCTGGCTTTTAAGTGAATGGCTCTTTTTCAAGTATACTGAGCCTAAATTGCATTGCATTAAAAGGTTATGGGTTTACAGTATAACAAAGATAAGGAAACGTAGTAGATAGGCTACAGAGTTCCTAATCTCTGTTTAAAATCTTTTTCTCTAAATTGTGTTTTTGTGAATTTCATCTAGACCCCCCAGACTGATGGGAGAAGGCTTCGTGGTGATGCAGTCCAATGATGTTGACATCTACTATTACCAGGATGAACCAGGTAAGCTCATGCACACACAAATCCACTGAGATACCTTTTTTCCTTTCTTTGAGCATAGAAACATGAACAACTCGTAGATGCTGACACTAAATGTAAATTTTGCCAGCCAGTACGCTCTCTCTTGTAAAGTGTATTCATGATTGTTTTTCAGTGTTTTTCGTGCAACTGTGTACTTTTGTTTAGCCTTCTCTTAACATCCAGGTTTTGACATCTGTGTGTGTCCAGGTCTGGTTCCTGTGGAGCAGGAGAGTGGAGAGGAGGCAGAGACGAGCAGTGAGGATGATAAGCTCCAGGACCTGCCTCCTTGTTGGGGTCTGGACATCGTCTGTGGAAAAGGAACTGACTTCAACTACGGGCCCTGGGCAGACCGCCAGAGGTGAGTAGAGAATAAACATAACAAAATCAGGAAGATGAAAAATTAACATGAACTAACATAATTGCTAACATTGTTGGAGTAAAAACCAAGCTTTTCTTTTTTCAAATGGAGGTGTTAGCTTTATAAAAATCTCTATTTTTAATTTTGGACAAAAAATACTCTTCAGGATTTTGTCACTGTAATACCAAAAACAGATTTTTGCATGCACAGACTTTTCTTGGGTGACCTGCCCAGGTATACAAGTATATTTACTATAGCATTTTTATTTCTGTCCTCCCGAGAAATGCCTTCCAAAATTAATTTACTAGTAGACAGTCCCCTCACTCTTATTTTGAAAGTTCAGTCCCTGCTAACCAGCCAGTTACGGCTCTTTCTGTCTTGTGATTCCTTGTCGACTGGCTCGCTGTTGTTACAGTCCTCTATCATTCAGCTGCCTCTGCAGTGTCATCCGATGGGCAAATGGACTCAGACTCCAGTGTCTCAGATTTGAGGTGGCAACAGTAATCATTACGCTGGAAGTCTGCAGCAAGCTGGAGGGCAACTCCTATTCATGTGCTGTTGAGCTCACCAAGGCTACAGAGTAAAAGCTGAACCAGCTGCACTCCAAGAAGCTGAAGTTGAAAATTGTCTGTGGAGGCCGTCGCAAAGTACTTGGCATAAAAAAATGACATGCTACAAGTAGTAGGCTGCATGGTGATGCTGTTTCCAGTTCTTTATTGCCTTAAATCTCTGAACGCCTTGTGTAAAATGTTACTTATCCTTACTTATTGAACAGACTGTTCCCGTGTGCACATAAAAAGCTGTTTGTTGCCTGCTTGCTGAATTTGTTCAGGGTCATTTTCCTATTCTGTATTTTAGATTTAATTCAGGCTAAAACATGTGTGAATGTGTTCAAGATGGTGAAATATTGCTCATGAACCAGGAAAAGTAATTACATCCAACTCTAATATTTGCTGAGGGCTGGCTTCTGGAAGCCAGCCAGTCGAAACCGATTTTTCTTTTGATTGATGACAGAAAGAAAACTCTTGATTTTACTGGCCCTTTTAGCTTAGAAAACATGCAGAGATGTGCCTGTAGAAACTGGCTGAACTGGGGAAAGAAAAGAAGAAAAAAAAAAAAGAAGAAGAAAAATATAAATATATTTAAAAATTCCCCACTTTCCCTGCGGGCAGTCTTTATCCTTCAAACTCTGGTCCTCTACCAGCGGCCTGGAGAGCTTGAGGGTCCTGCGCAGTATCTTAGCTGTTCCTAGGACTGCAGTTTTCTAGACAGAGATCTCGAATGTCGTTCCTGGGATCTGATGGAGCTAGTCGCCAAGTTTGGGGGGTCACTGCCCCGAGTGTTCCGATTACCACTGGGACCACTATTGCCTTCACCTTCTATATACGTAAAGGTGTACATATGTCACCACTAAAACATAAATATCCACAAAAGTCCACCATTAAAAGGCCTTTTGACTAAAAAATGATGGAAGGCTTTGAAGGATCATTGTAGTTAAGCTCAAGCCAATTTAGTTAGATTGGTGACATCAGGTAACACCTTTCTTATATTTCTCGCAGTGTATCTACAAAGATGCAAATGTCACAGATATGATTAGCTCAAACTTGTAAGGCTTTAGGCTTAGCTCTATAATATGATTTTACCTTTCTTAGGGACTGTTTGTGGAAGTTCTTCCTGCCTGCAGACTACCAGGCTATGAAGGCAACTGAGGTTGCCCAGCCGGGAAAACCCAGGCAGATCCAGGCCTTCGAGCTCCGCATGAACATCATTGCTGACGCCACCATCGATCTGCTTTTCACCAAAAACAGGGTGACTCTTGCTCTCTCTCCTGTCTGTTTTCTTCCCTGTTTTTTTTTCTCGCCAACCTCTTTGATCTTTCTTCCTCTCCCTGCTGCTCTCCTCATCTTTGTCTTTATATCTCACCATGTTTGAGCTATTGATATTGGTTCATGTTTTATGCTTTTTCATATTTTCTTCCTGGAGCAGTGCAGGGATTTTCACAAAGCATGTGAAGCATGTGAACTGCATACTAAATAACACCATTAATACACATTGAATAAAAATATAAAATGGGTTGAGTCAGGAAAGATTGTCATTTTATTACATCTTTTGAACACATTTCTCTTCAGATTAGATGATTTTTCTTGTATTTTTATTCTCTGAAGCGCCCACTGATAATTTGACAGCATGTATGATATTTCTGCTTGCTTTCTCTCTCTTCTGATACGTCTTCATCCCTGTTACTAGGAAACCAATGCCATTCATGTGAATGTAGGTGCAGGCTCTTACCTGGAAGTCAACATCCCCATGACTGTGGGAGAGAATGGTAAGTGCGTGTTTCACAGAAATAACAGCAGTAGACCAAAATATGAGTGTTCAGATCAGCAAATATCCCTCTGGCTCAAGGTCAGTTCTTGTTAATGTAGGCGCGCACAGCAGTCTTCCCATCATCTAGTAATAATCTTTTGCGCTGAATGGCTGACTGCAACTATGATAAGCAGCTTTATCAGAAGTCAATATAAATTAATTTAAGTGTACAATGACAGATTCTTTAAGCTGCTCATATAGCATGACTAATGATGAAGATAATGGTATCTCTGTTTTTATGATTATTTCACACATTTATTTCTATTGATATTTATCCCATTCCTGTGTTGATAATGTTTAAGTGGGCTTAATTTAATTTTGCAGTTTTTGCAGTCAGATTTTCCTTATTTAATAAGTCACAATTCACATTTTTTTCCGCTCTTAAAGTGAACCATTCAGTTTCAATTGAATTTAGGGGCTGTAATGCATTTAATCTATTAAAATCTTTGGTACATTAGTATGCAAAGTCCAGGTTTACCATTGTGGAAATCATTCTTATATGTTGCAAGACAAAAAAATCTAAAATTACATTTACGTACTTCACTTTTGTGATATTACTCAGCAAGCCTGGCCTAAGCCGATTGCCTGCCAGGCCTAAGCGCTATGGATTATTTATTTATTTAATGCAATGGCTACAACCGTTTAGTTAGTTAATGTATCTTATTAGACTACTGTTCTTATTAATCATTTAATACATACAAAAATAGTTTGAAAAACTAACTGTAGAATTTTAAAAAGAAGTAAAGCATCAGTTGTGTTTTAACTTAATTCTGTTTACCTGTTTAGCTGATGTCTGTCCACTAATTAAAGATTACTTTAAGTAATCATTCATTACCTCTGAGGTTATGTTTTTGGTAGTGTTTGTGTGCGTGTGTGTCATTTTGTCTGTAAACATGATAGCTTGAAAAGTCTTGAATGAATTCTGATAAAACTTTCTAGGGGTGTAGAGTGGGGTCATGTTAACTTAATGATTTATTGGTTGAAAATTGACAAAAAGATTCTTATAAGTTTAGTGTTTATTGTCAACATACAGAAAGTTCTGTATAAATATTTAAAATATTTTGTCATATTTGACCTCTCAAGGTCAATAGATTGATCTGAAGGTCAAAGTAATAATAATGCTGTATTTATTAAAACTGTTTCTTACTGCCATTGTTTGAATTTACAACATGTAGGCATATAGGGAATGATATATGGGGATTCTAAATATCACGTTATTTTGGACCTCTCACCTCTTCTTCAAGGTCAAATAAGGTCAAACTTTCATAAAATGTCTTTTATCTTTAAAACTGTTTAAAATTCTACTGCCTTTGTTTGGATTGGCAACATTTAGGAAATGATACTGTATATATGGATTCTAAATATTGCATTACAGTTTGCATCCAAATATCATTTGAACTCTGATCTCACTTTCACATTTCATATCTGCCTTTCTTTCAAGTTGACCCCAAATTCTTTTCGATCTTTAAAGAAAGTATTTTCAAGAGAAATAGAATGAGCTGCCTGGTTAGTTAGAAATATACTGTAGTATAATATTATAGAATAAGCTCAAGTTATTCATTTATTTACAAATAAAAGTTATTTACAAATCAATACCTATTATCCTTTATCTGCTCCTACATAATGTTTGCATTATGCATGCAAACATTGTGCATAATCAAAGTAAACATCTGTCATGCTCCCCTTATCTGATTTTTACTGCACTGCAAACTTCTTAAAGTTTGTTTAAAAAGAACAAAGAATAAAGAGAGTGGGCCCAGAGAGTGAGCTGCCTTGGTGGAGGTTTGCGCTCTTGGAATGCTTCTTGTTGGTCTGTGATATAGGTTAACAGTCCAGTGCTAAGCTGCAGTTTAAGCTGCAACTACTCAGCTCCTCTCCTCTGTCTGTGGCACACAAACTGAGGTTTGCCAACATTTAAGTCAAGTCACTGCCAGTAAGGAACTTTAATAACTTCTTTTATTTTCCTAATTGAAAAGTCAGTGTACTTGTGTAACTGTAAATTGAAGTTTTTGTCATTCAGAATCATTATTTTGTCCTCATTAAACAGAACTAAATTTGCAGTGATGTTGGTGGAAAAAAGTACACCTTTGGTTCATTCTAAGGTTTTACATATCAGGATGTAATAAAAAAAAAATCTGGTCCTTAGCAGCTTCTAAAATTTAAATACGCACAGCCACAAATGAACAACAACACAACACATTACACAGTGTCATTAGTTAACAAAAATTAAGCCAAAATGCTGAAGCAGTGTGTAGGAAAACACAAGCACCTCACAAAAGCACAAACGCCTCATACCAACTGTCAGCACAGTGGTGGAGGGGTGATGATTTGGGTTTGTTTTGCAGCCACAGCAACTGGGCATCTTGCAGTCACTGAGTTGACCATGAACTCCTCTGTATACCAAAGTATTTTAGGGTCAAATTTGAGGCCATCTGTCCAGGCTAAAGCTTGGGTCATGCAACAGGACAATGATCCCAAACACAGCATCATGACCACAGGATGAAAAAGAAAAGAATTAAGGTGTTGCAACGACCCAGTCAAAGTTCAGACCTCAACCTGATTGAAATGCTGTGGTGAGACCTTAAGAGAGCTGTGGATAAGTGAATGATTGCAAACCTCAATGAACTGAAGCAACATTGTAAAATTCCTCCACAACAAAACCTTTATCTCACAGTGAAAGCACCCTTAGTTTTTGAGATATAATGATTTCTCACACATAGCAGTTGATATTATGTCAGTCCTCTGTCAGTGCTCTCCTCTGTTCCCAGAAGTTAACATAAGCAGCTTTGGTAAATGACAGTATTTCCAAGAACTTAACTTTAGCTCTAGGTTTTGAAAGATGATTGCTTTTCTGCTTCTGCCCTCAGGCTACTCTCCCACCATCAAAGGTCAGCTGCTTCACGTGGACACCACCAGCAGCATGCAGTACAGGACCCTTCTGGAGGCTGAGATGTTAGCTGTGAGTAGAAGGCAACGAAGAGGCTTTTCGACATTTTGGAAAGATACTTGAAAAATATTACTTTTCAGCTGCCTCAACATACAAAGGAGAGTAGAGCCAAAGCAATTACTAATATAGACACTAGGTGCTTAAAGGTTAAAATCTGTTTTGTCTTTGCCATTTTTTTTAGTTCCATGTGATAGCCAGCTATCCCCGGGTATGGAACATGCCCCAGTCGTGGCAGTGTGAGATCGAGGTGTACAAGGCCACGTACCACTTCATCTATGCCCAGAAAAACTTCTTCACTGGTGAGCAGTATTCAGGATTCTTTTATTTAGCCATGTGTGTAAGGACGCATCAGGAAATCCCAAACAATCTAGAAAAAATACATCTTTCTAAGAGAGTCACTGTTACTTT
>VUQS01028515.1:14682-31283 GCA_015108495.1 Heterochromis multidens | reverse complement strand
TGTTGTAGCGTCCTGATGACACCCAATTTGTGCTCCAGGGGATGATGAGAGTCAAACCTTAAATACTGATCCGTATGTGTTGGTTTACGGTACACACTGACTTTCAAATGCCCCCCATTGCTGATGGAAATCTCACAGTCTAAGAAGGCTAGCCTGTCATTTTTCGTATCCTCCCTGGTGAACTTGATGTGTTTGTCCACCGAGTTAATGTGATCAGTGAATTGTGGTACGTCCTGAGCTTTGATTTTCACCCAGGTGTCATCCACGTACCTGAACCAATGACTCGGTGGTGTTCCAGAATAGGATAACAAAGCCCTCTTTTCCACTTCCTCCATATACAAATTGGCCACAATAGGAGAAACTGGGGAACCCATGGCGCACCCAGGCTGGGGAAGTCTGCAGTCAGCTGAGACTGAAGAAGTTACCAGTTGGTAAACGAAACGTTTCTCCCACTAAAAAACGCCACGTCCAGATGAACAGATTCAACTTTTTGGGATTCTTTTACCTGGATTATTGAGCATGCATCAAGAGATACACTAGCCAAAGTTAAAAGTTAGTCAACGTTTTCACTCAGCCATCCAAATCATTGAATTCAGGTGTTCCAATCACTTCCATGGCCACAGGTGTATAAAATCCAGTACCTAGGCATGCAGACTGCTTCTACAAACATTAGTGAAAGCTCTGAGAGCTCTCAGGAGTTCAGTGAATTCCAGCGTGGTACCCTGATAGGATGCCACCTATGCAACAAGACCAGTCATGAAATTTCCTCACTACTAAATATTCCACAGTCAACTGTTAGTGGTATTATAACAAAGTGGAAGTGCCTGGAGTTGGGCTCGGCCCCTTAGATCCAGTGAAAGGAGCTCTTAATGCTTCAGCATACCGAGACATTTTGGACAATTTCATGCTCCCAACTTTGTGGGAACAGTTTGGGGATGGCCCCTT
This sequence comes from Heterochromis multidens, assembly GCA_015108495.1. NCBI lineage: Eukaryota > Metazoa > Chordata > Actinopteri > Cichliformes > Cichlidae > Heterochromis > Heterochromis multidens. The sequence goes on along the minus strand of VUQS01028515.1, from coordinate 30,338 downwards.
CCTGTAAGACTACACACCAGTGCACAAAGCAAGGTCCATAAAGACATGGATGAGCGAGTTTGGTGTGGAAGAACTTGACTGGCCTGAACAGAGTCCTGACCTGCGGAGCGGAGAATGCGAGCCAGGCCTTCTTGTCCAACATCAGTGTCTGACCTTCACAAATGTGCTTCTGGAAGAATGGTCAAAAATTCCCATAAACACACTCCTAAACCTTGTGGAAAGCCTTCCCAGAAGAGTTGGAGCTGTTATAGCTTCAAAGGGTGGGCCGACATCATATTAAACCCTATGGATTAAGAATGGGATTTCACTCAAGTTCATATGTGTGTGAAGGCAGACGAGAAAATGCTTTTGGCAATATAGTGTATACTATTTTTAATCCTGGATTGGGTTCTATAATCCTTTGACAACTTTTTTGCTCCTATCAAAAGCATCCAATTCACTGAGTATTAGCGCAACTTCCATTTGTTTGCTCAAATGTTAAATCAGTTCCTTTAACAGTAACACAATTTATCTCATCAGTAGAGACAGCACAGAGTTGATTAGCAGTAAAAATTGCAACCCTGACAGGACTGCAGAACTACTGACTCACTGGGTTGTCTTTACAGTCCTCACTGAGGACCTCTGGAGCAATCCAGCCTTCAGTGCCAGGCACCCCAGACCTCCTACTGAAACTGTGGCGGCCCACTGCTAGCTTCTTACACAAGCCAAAGTCTGAAATCATGGCGCGGACCCGACCGTGTGCATTGGGCATGGACACTAGAATATTGTGAGGTTTCAGGTCTCTGTGGACTGGAGAAAAGGAAAATATGAGGACAAAACAAGCTGATGGCCATTTTGGTGGTGTTGATATAGTTGTTTAGTCACACACAAAAACCAAGGATAATGAGAACATGAAGGCGATCAGTATTCAGTGATGGATACCGATGTTGAGGGAGTGCAGATGGGCCAGTCCAGACATGGTCTGCTGGAGAAGCATAACAGGCTCAAGTCCATGACGATTGAAATCCTTTTGCTCCACATACTAGAAAGATAAAAGATGGCCATTAGTACAGTCCAAGAATTAAAACATGTTATAAAAGGTTGACACTTTGTGCAACATTACTTTTAGCATGGGAGGTCTTTTATTGTACTCTTTGTGAGAAAGTGACAAAGAAAACCATCATGTGGTAGACTTCAATTCACACAACTACATGCAAATAACACATGAGTAATGCATTTTTAAAGGAAACCTAAATCAAGACCTGGCTGCAGTTAGAGTACCTTAACTTTTCCCATACTCCCTAAAAAGTGCTTAAGGAAGTCACTGATTACCTCCTGAAGGGAGGCAGCGCACAGCTCGATGGCAATGTACTGGAACTGACGGTCCCTCTCAGTGCAGAAGTAGCGGATGACGTTCGGGTGCTCATCAGACTCCCTCAGAAGCTGAACTTCGCGATCTGCAAAGCTGAAGCACTCAGGAAGAATCCTCTTCACTGCAACTGGACGGTTGTCAAACTGACCCCTTGTGGAGAAATGGTAAAAATGCAACATTGTGATGTCAGAATACATAATCAGCATTTTACAAAAAACAGCCATCATGAATAAGCACTTGCTGGTTTACTTACTTGTACACAATAGTCCCCTCAGCACCATGCCCCAAGACCTCTTTGGGATGAAAAGTTATGTTGCCCACTCTAACAATACTGGAGTCCACCTCTGATAACACAAATTTTGGTCAGTGAAAAAGAGGTTAAACCAGTTCATGTGCTGAACAAGCCTAAAGAGTTAATTACTTAATTTTCCTTTTCTTTACCTCCATCTTCGTGCTCATTGGCTGAGCTCCCCAGCTCAGACACAGACAAGTTGGAGTGGTTGGAGGCACGGGGGGTGACATTGGGGCTGCTGTGGTCTGAGCATTCAGAGCGAGCGTGGGCCACCTCCAGGTAGTCGCTCTCTGGAGCTAAACCCATTCCCATGTCTGCAAGGGGTAAAGGCTGCTGCCTCTGGAGCATCTCCAACCTCTCCTCCATCTGCCTCTGGAACTCCTGGTGCTGCAGCTGCTGCTGCTTGTGCACACTCTGTTAAGAGAGAAAGAATGTGTTAAGGCTCTAAGAAAAAGAAAACTGTTTGTGAAGTGTTTGGTAGCTGTTTGGTCTGACACTTTCATACGTGTATTGAGTGCTGTGAATACAGCAGTTAAGTGGAAACACTTATTGTCACCTAACAGCTATTTTAGGTGACAGTAACTTTTCATTCTGGTTTTTACCAGTGGTGAAAAGTAATTTAGCAACTTGCAGGTTAATTTTTTTCTCTAAATTCATGTATAATATTTCTCAGAGATGAATGTTTGAAAAGCTAATGCATAATTTTAGATGTTTTGAGAGATGCCAAAGCTAAAATTCAATTGAAAAAGTGTGATCATCCCCCAAAAAATACCAGGTCAAGTTCTATTACCTCACTGTCTACATAAAATAGTTAAAAGTAGCTCCACCTGGACTAGTTAGAAATGTAAAATTCTAATAATGTATTACTGTAATTTATGAAAAACTAATTCAAGGCTTTATGACCGATCACCTTCCAAAACTTTTTGTTTTTTTTGTTCTTACTTCTGTTTTTCAACTCACAGTTACACGTCACCGTTAGTTATTTTTTAATAACTTTGTGACTTACTTTGGGGTATGTAATCACAAAGGCAACCCAGCCAGCCAGGAGGAACGTGGAGAAGATGATGGTAGCCATGTCTTTAAGCATCGAATCCACCGGGGCCTCTGGACGCACAGTACGGCCACCAGTCCCAGGTTCTTGGATAGATGTTTCAGGGACAGCTGAAGGGGGCCCATCATCCATACCACTGTCGTTAACCTTCTACATGAAGGCAAAGAGCCACAGAAATGAAAAAAAGGCCAAAAAGGATGAGTACATTTCCACTAATTGAATATATGCATAAAAACTCAAAATAACTAATGGATGGCACACTGACACAGACCTCCTCTACTTTCTTGTCAGTAGTGGGTGGGATGACGTTGGCTTGACTGCGAGGGAAGCTGTCGGGGAACTTTTCCAGAATCTTAGTGTGAGCTTCAGGGGGTGTCTCATGATGACCTGAAAAACAAGGGAAATTTTTTAATGATCATTATTGTCATCATCATCATCATCAGGAGACTCATGGACATTCACCAATTTCAACTGTTATATTTTGCAGCCTTGTGCATAAATACAAAGAAAGACATATAATGTTCCATAATATATCCAGCAGAGGGCAGCCTCAGTTCAAAATCTTTACTGAAAGTACATGGGATCATTTAAGGTCATGAGCTGTAAATGTCAACAGAACAAAACCCACCAATTTGCACACCTTAGCAGATAAACCAAAGGCGTGATACCCGCTTCCTTGTTGCATCAAGTAAGAAGACAAAATAAAAGAAGCTAGTGGGTCAGACCTAATATTATTGTCTGGTTTCTGTACTGGGTTAATACCTATAAGAAGCAGGTAGTTCCTCATAAAGTTGACCTGGTTCCGCTCACGGAGTGCAGCGTTGAACTTCACGCTGGTGCTGGGTGTGATGACACACTCCTTGTCTTCTTCTGACTCCTGGCTATCCGGGCCCTCCAGCATGGGGAATGTGCTGCCACGAGGCTAAGCGTGCACACATGCACACACAGACACACACAGACACACACACACACACACACACACACACACACAGATACAAACATTTAAGCAAGTCAGAGTAATCTAACAGATTGCTCATGGGCTTACGTAAGAAGAAAACTCGAAGAAGAGTAGATTAATGTTAGGGAATCAGGCCTGTGAGTCAAAGTGACCCAAGATGAGGCAAGCTAAGACAAAACTTGGACATTATGTACGCACACAAACTCTTTGGCATTCCTGAAAACCACTCACTACAATAAAGACTGATTTAAAAAACCCTGACGCAACAAGATAAGCTTATGAGGATGTTTGATTGAATACTGACTCAAAGCAGCAAACCTGCATGTTTTATACTCTGATCTATCATGCAACACATATTGTTTTACTTAAATAAACACAGAAATGCAGCTACCACTTACCACCACAGTAACTCCATCGTGCACCAGGGAGGGAGAAGCATATAGACTGGTGGAGTATTTGCCCACATACAAAGTGGCCCTGAAAAAAAAAAAAAAAAGCAGAGTCAAAATAAAATTACTTCACAACAGAATCGACACACAACGAGAAATTTAAAACCACTTCAAAAAAGTTCCCTGAAGTCACCTCTCTAAAACAGGCGAAACTCTCACAGAGGATCTAGTACTGAAACCTGTTAGTGTTTTTCATCAGAAGCAGGTGTGAAAGAAGAGCTGAAACCAGAGGCCTGTACTGCAGAATTGGCTTTTAGGTTAGCGAGGAAACTTCTGGTATAAACCTGGGGTTTTCAGGGTTTTGGAGGTGGACCACTTCTTTCTGGGGTACATCCATGGTTAGTTACGCTGCAGACCTAACCTGCTTTGGAGCAAATTATGTTTAAGCAAAGAGAAATGAAATACAAGATTGTGGACAGAAGACGGTCTAAACCTTTTGGTTTTCTCTGATGAGCATTTATAGAGAGAGACCCTAAAAAGAAACCAATTAATGCCCCGAAGCCTTATACTTATGTAGACAGTAAGACCTGTGAACAAACCTATATACCATTTGAATTATATTTTCACATTATCAGACCTACTTGTGTCTTAATGATGTCACAGTAATATGCCAGTTATTTGCAAATTGCACATTTTGGGATGATTTGTTTTTCTTGTTAATAATGTTTAGCTCAGCCTTTACAACTGGTTATCTGTGGCTTTCGCTGCTTTCATGTGAATGTGCTCAAAGCTAGATTCGGAAAACCTGGGTTGACCTCCTGAGTTGACAACCACTGTCGCGTGGACTGCCATTTTGCTTAAATGATATGGTAAATGGTCTGCATTTATGTATTACTTTTAGTCTAAAAAAGCCACATAAAGGGCTTTAAACTACAAGCCACATTCATACGTTGGTAACAAATCAGGGCAAGCTGGAGATCCACCACCCAGCTCTTTGATTAGTGGACAGTCGCAGTTCTTGGGATGTTTAACTTGTTTCACAGTACAGGCCTCAGGCCTTCTGGCAGCCACTTGTTAGATATTGCATGTCTAGACTCCGACAGTACGCAATCATAGGCTGCATGAATAAAAGCACATTTTGATTCCACCCTCTTAGTTTGTCAGGCCCCTGTGATTCACACAAAATGCTCAAACATGCCTGAGAGAACTCTTGGCCAATGCTTGTTTCCAGAAACTGAATGAATCAGTTTGGCTGGCCCTAACAATATTCAGAAAGAGACAGTTCTGACCTCCAGGTACCAGCATGCAATATCTACTTTAGCAGTGAAGCATATAAAAGCATAATTTACATGAATTTATTCTTGGGCTTCTTCTCCTTAGGAAATGGGTATTTCCACTGAGTGATGCGGCCAACCTCTCCAGACATGAAAGTGAGGTAGCGCAGGGTCTCCACTGCCACATTAGTATGGGGAACTTTGCGGAGGCCCTCACGCTGCCAGATATACATGGCCACCACCGGAGAGTTATAGTTCTGGACCCACTGGACATCTCCAGATTCACTGTCCACGGTCACCACAAGGCCATCACCATTGGACACAAAATGAGCCATCTCTGCAGAAGACCAAAAATAGCAAACATGTCAGTCAGTCTGTCGGAAACTAAAGCTACAAAGCACACAGACTGTCCAAGGATCTTACTGTATTTGGTGTCATCATCAGGGAGGGTGGAGGCATAGTCAGAGTAGGTGGCATTCCAGCGCAGCTCTCTGCTCTTGGTGTCATACATGGTGATGGTATACTCTAACAGGGAGATGAACAGCAGGAGCATATTCACAAAAGGAAAACATCTGCAGTATGCTTATGCAACCTACACAAAGTGGCTCCAAAGTGTAGTGGTTTACACATTTGCCACACTATGTGGAGCTACCCACTGTGGTGACCCCTTTTGACAAGGGAGCAGTTGAAAGTAGCTTTCAGCTTTCTACACAAAGGCCAAGCTTTTAATATCAATTTCAGGTAGTAAGAGTAATGTAAAGCAGTGTTCAATGTCCTGTGCAACAGTGGGATTTACAAAAATGGAAACGCAACAAAACAAAATCCAGCTTATATGCAGTTTATTTACAAACTGAGCTTTGACCCGACACCATGTTCAGGATTTATAGCAGTTATCAAATTTGGGACACTGGGACGTCTGGATTTCCCCCGGATAAGCTGGAAGAGGTGGCCGGGGAGAGGGAGGTCTGGACTTCTCTGATTAGGCTGCTGCCCCCACGACCCAGCCCCGGATAAACGGAAGAAAATGGATGGATGGATGGTTGGATCAAATTTACAGGACTCTAGTTCCTTGTCTGCAGTTACAGCTAACCCAGACATTAAGGTCTACTAGGACAGATCGGGGGATAGTAGTCTCTTTGAGGCGAGGTTGGAGATTAGAGGAGTAGGAAGCAAACAATGGTTTGCCAACAGTCTGGTCTTAGAGTGTGCAAGACAAATAAGATTAGTTGATTAGGCAGATTAAAATCAACAACTGAACAAGTTAAACAGATAAACTGCAGAGACCATTCTGTCAGTTAACTGTGCTGCTGGGTTGGTTTTGCTTTTACCTGTGCGTCCCAGATAGAGAAGCGATGAGGAGGGGCAGAACATCTCAGCGAAGGATGAGGTCAGGGTTTGCTGTTTCTCACCAGTCAACAGATCCACCACATACCACAAGTCCTGCTTTTTACCTGTACATGAGCACATAACACAATTACTTACCAAGATTTCAGCATTCAAACTGCTCCTTGCAAAAGCGATTTCATAATCATGTCCTACAAACCTCTTGTTACATTTCATATTTACATAATCGTAGGCTGGGTTTTTATGTATCCAATCGTGACATTTTAAGTCCAACTACTGCTATATTTTACTACCACTGTGTGTCTGTCTGCCCTGAAAGAGGTCCCCTTCTCGTGAGGTTTCTCCAGTTTAATTTCTTACTCTTTGTTTTTCTCACTGAAACAAGGGTGTAGTGACAGAGTGCAAAACACTCAAGGCATCTTTGCCTCATCTAAAGAAAAGATTCACAAAACTGGCCAAGCAAAATAATATGAAGCCATTTAAAGCTTCACAGAAATGGGTGTTACCATTCTGTAACTCAAGAAGCAGCTTATAGATTCTTTGCCTCACCTGTTTTGTCAATGCAGGGTGTGGAAGTAATGCTAGTCATTGATAATTATAAATCAATACAAAAGCCATAAAATGGAAAACAGCCATTTGACTGAGAGAATCCAGACAAAGAGGGACAGTAGTTTGGCCCGATAATTCCTGCAAAATCTACTTGGAAAAAAATTAATGCATGAACAAATTTAAGTAGTGACAATTTGTTACACTCCGGACCTTCAATATGCTTTTGCTGGCAGCAGCGTCAGTTGAATGAAAACAAACGCTTCACTGATAATGACCGCAGGGAGCCAAATGGCAGCCGCTTCCCTTTTAACAATGACACATAGTAACCGCAGCAGATTACCTTTTCTGTGTTAACTGTTGTAAATTCAAAAGAGCAGAGACTACGACAGCAGGCTGAGTGCAAAAGAAGGCCACTGTGACATATTCTGTTGAGGCCAGAATGTCACCAGCTCAGTTAGGCAAGGTGATACACAAGGACATGGACACAGCTATAGAAAAGAAAATACTGTGTGTAATCAAAAGGCTCATAATAATTTTATTTATGAATGAGCCTTACCCATATAAAGGATTCCATCAGAACTGCGACAGGGAGAGGCTTGAACCAACTCAGGGATAGTGAATGGTAATTTCTGTTGAAGTGAAATGAATGAACATTAGAAAACAATATTAATTTGTAAGTCCTAAAACAAAATATAGAACCTATTCATTCACACAACTGCAAGTCAAAAATGAGACTGCATTACTTTTAGATATTTTTCCCCTGAACAGAGAAGTGAGAAGTAAAGAGTGGGGCGATTATAGTTTGTGATAAATTTATTTCCTCTTACTGTGAGGCCTTCGCTGTTCTTCCCGCCCAGAGAGTACAGGCTGCCATCATTCGGGTCAGGCAGAAAGGCCGGCCTGGTTGAAAGAATAGAAACGGTACAGGATCCCAGCTCAAAACAAGCTCAACAGGTCGTCACAATTATTTGCAATCACCACCTTTTGACAGTTAGGCACAATACACAAGAATATGTGAAGGAAAAAAAACAACTCAAAGATACTTACTCTGCTACATGTGTGGGGACCTGAAGAACTGGATCTGTGAACAGAGACCAGAATATGTTAGTCAGGACTGACAAGAATATCAACCAACAATGAAAAGCACTGCCAGGAGCTATTGAGTAAGAGATTGACATGAGCACTGGTGACATTAAATCGCAGAGGACACAGAGTCCAAATGAACATGGATTCCCCTGTGGCAAACATCAAAGGCAAACAGTCATGTCAGAAAACAGCTTTCAGTGAATAAATCAAACATGTAACACTAACCGTAAGAGCACAAAATGTCATTGTTTTAGTGAGATTATCACAACTATAATATGTTTCCCAGTTTATCCTGTGAATAGACTGATTTACTCAAGAAAGCAGTTTTTTTTACTCTTATCCTGGTAAGGTTAAAAAAAAATTCCCACCTGAAATGCTGCCCATTTAGTAAATATTTCAAGCTCTTTGTATTACTACTAATACAATAATTTGTGCTATCTGCTAGATAGCTTTTCAGTAGAGGATGAAAACTAGTTTCATATGAAAATGAAAACAGAAACATTCATATAATTTAGTCTGACAAAAACATAGAAACTGATGGTTCATTTTCAAAGAAACATAAACCTAAAAAGTGAACCTAAGATTTTAGCTGTCATCATTTCAATTAGTTACTCATCCCATCCTTTCTAAAGTCTCTCATTTCCCTACCATGTGGCACAACCAAACAAGCAGTTGCCTGAAAGAAGGGAAAATCCCTTTAAAAAAAGAAAACACTAACATGGCTAGCCACTAGAGAGACATTTCAAATACCAGTGTGCTTCCTTACCACACAACAGCCAAAATATGAAGCCCAAGCCTCCATTTTTACAAGTTAAACACACACCTCCCTTACAGTGTGAACATACAGGGTGTGGACCAGGTGGAGTTGATCTCTGTGGAGACATCCAAAGGGGTCAACAATGGCAGGGGGTAAGCACAGGATTATATGGAGGTGCTAAAGAACTATATGAGCATTCATTCAGTGTGGTTACAGAGGGTGTGGAGAAAACAATTTTTTTCTATGCTACATAAAAGGATGTTACCCCCTGACTGGCTCTAATACAAATGTGTTTACAAAGCAAACACAGAGTGACAAGTAAACACTAAGAGGACATGTGCACATGGGAGCATGTGGGTTGAATTGTTCCGCCTTGGTCCAGGTAAAAGATTTTTGCCTCCACCTTATTATGTAGGATTACAGTTGCCTGACAGAAGCACAACAACAGGTGTGTGCAAAGCCTGGAACAAAACTGGTTAAATTTATATTCAGTAGCTGTTCCAGAAAAACAGATTATGCGGAGGAGGCAGCTTCTGCCTCTGATTATTAATGATCTGGGTATGTGGTAGACAGGACTTGCAGGCCCACATCTCTACTTTTACCATTCTTAAAAATGTCAGAAAAGTATGAGAAATGTATGTAGGAAACAGGGAAAGTCTCACATTTATTATGTCTCTTGAATGTTCCCAAAAATACTATGTTTCTTAACTATTCCAGCACAAGTTTTCCAACTATCCTTCTGTCTATCTCATCTACTGTAACTCCCAAACATACAGTTCCTACATTAACATGGTAATCCCAGTACACGTGAAAGCAGTACGGCAAAGTTGCTTACCCTGGGCCCCTCTGACCTTGATTACAGGCTATATTTGCCCCTCTCTCAGTTAATAATTAACCAGTTTTCATGCGTAACGGAGCCTTTTCCAATCGCTCTCTTCAAGTAAGGACTGAAAATAGGATTAAACCCTAGAAAACATCCCATCAATAATTATTTTGACAATATGAGTTACAGGTACAGTTGTCTATCAACTGGTTTTAGTTTGCTCATTAGGTTACAGTCGTTACTGATTTAAATAAACCCTAGACAGCATTAGACCATTTTAATAACCTGGGTTTAAATATTGCCTGATATTCAGAGTCATATCACAATTAAATCCTTGGGTTAATGTGTTGAAAAATGTACAACCTTGTATTCATAAAAGGAGGAAAGAAAACACATGAGTATTGTAAATCAACAGGTCAGTTTAACAAGAAAACCCAGTAATATCCATGAAGTGTACACATGGAATTCAAACTGACAGCAGCAGTTGTTTCACGTGTAGCATGTTCTTGTTAAATTCTTTGGTAAGTTTACGTCTTATTGTTGTTTTCTAGTATAGCCTACATGACAGAAATTAACACTGCAAATAAAATAAGCCTGAGGCACGTCTTTGTGATAATGTTTTCAAAAGCAGTGGAATACATTGTTTTCCCCGTGGCTGCAAGAAAAAAAAACAGCACATTACTTGTGCTGAAGAGAGAAGTGTGCATAGAGAAAAGCATACAAAGACCTAAACTTGACTCCGGTCCTCTCTTCTTACCTTCTTTTAGAGTCCATTTGATAGAGCCTGATTTCTTGCTAACAGCATGCAGGTTTCCATCCAAGGTGGACACAAAGAGCAGGCTTTCAGGAAGGGACACTGTGCTGGCACTGCAAAGCCCCTAAAACAACAACAACAAGTTATGTATGATAGACGCAATTCCAAATTATCACATTTGCAAGTTAAAAATAAAAAATAAAAATCAGACACTGGGAAGCAGCCACGAGTCTCATGTGTAGTCAGACATTACTTATCAGCACACACGGCTGAAGCAAGCGTTAGTAAAATACTGAAATTATTTACACCGCAATATAAAAGGCATCTGACGGAAGAAAATGTTACACCTTCAAAAAGACGCTTTCATCATCACCCTGCAATAACGAGCCTTTGCTAGAACTTGTGTGGCAGCTGTTTGCCCCAGGGAGTTTGCCACCCTGGACTGCTTTACAAAAATCAATGAACTTCAAATCAATACAGCAGAAGAAGCAATAAGAAGGGGGCTGACGGGGTGGATGACAGGAGGCCGGTTACTGGATGAGCTCTAATGACTTTTTCATGCTTTTGTGTTGGTCCCACACAGAGCCTACGGAAGCTTTGCAGGCCATCTTTTACACGTTGTAGCCATTTACTGACACCAGGAGGCAGTGTCACAAACAACTGGTCTGTGGGCTACTCTTGATTCTGGTGGAGTTGGTCCCTTAGCCAGCCGCAGAGATAAAACATACAAAGAGCTAAAGTGAAACCGAGTGTTACAGACAATGAAAAGTGTCCTTTGCAGCCACTGCCTGTGATTTTCATGCCATTTTTGATGATCTTTGATGCTTATTCACGGTGAACTCCGCTGCTGCTCGCCTTCCTGTTCTGGCCAACTTTTCAACCAACCAATCAGCATTCGATCTATGCACAGCATCATCCACGTTCAGCTAGGTGCTGTCAGTTTTTTGGACACAAGCATGTTTTTGCTGGTTGCGTACCCTTCTTCACAGGCAAACACCTATTCAAATGGATGGAAACACCATACCACAAAATGCCCTTAATACCCTTTTCCCACCAAGGGTTCAAAAGTGGCAGCAACACTTTGTTGGTCTAGAACTAACTAATGGGTTCATTAGGGGCTGACTGCAAGAATATCTTAATCCTAAATGTAAAATCAATAACAGCTTCAATATGGGCCCAATGGTAGGTTGTAGGAGCATGTGGAAAGCTGATGAGGTCTTTATTTGTCTAATTTTTCTTGCCATTCAGTGTTTTAATATCTATAGCTGGCAGTTTCAAATGCCAGCACATCAGGTAGACTTTACTAACACCGACCGCCATTTGGTGTTTTCAGAAGGTTCAGAAGTTGAACCAACCACAAAAGTGGCACTAGAATTAGTCCAGAGCTAATGTGCCGGTATAAAGGGTTTATCAGATGGCTTGAAGCCAAACCCAGGGTTACTTGGTGGAAAGGTCATCAAACCGGGCATATGACTGAGTGTGTGGGCATTTCACCTTTACGGTCATGCTGCCACACAGTATGTACCTTGATTTTGGACTACCAAGTTGGCTATGTTCTTGTCTAATTTGCATTAGAAATGATGATGAACCAGCTGTCTAGTGATGATGATGTTTGAGGCTTGTCTATTGATTGTGGAAGCTGGAGGGCGTACGTGCTCTTCAGCCACACAAAAACTGACAGAACTTATCAGTCAGAGCAGTGCATGTGGGTCGGTGAGTCAGTTAGGGTGGAATCTTACTTTATAATACTATTTATAAATGTCAAAAGGTATAATGTCAAACAGAGACTATTGTCTTTCTGTTGAACTGATATCTCAGTGCTGTACTGAGCAGACTTGCTGTGCATGCTACAGGATGTGCTACCAGAGGTCAGTGCCCACTGGTTGAACAGGCTGAGAAAGATGTTTTCTGCAAGTGGTGGGGCTGTGTGCACTCAGAAAGCTGTGGCTAGAGAGAGTAACATGTCAAACTGACACTAATGATGTGTCAGTGTCATCGAGGGTCATCATTGCCTGATATCAGACAGAACTGTTAACTTGTTATCTTTGCTGCTATTTTTATACAAACAACGCAGTAACCTCCATCAGCAGCAGCTCAGCTTTTCTTTCACTTTTTTAAAAATAAGAGGTCATATACTATATACCCAGATGAAATGAAAAATAGAAGAACCCAAGCCTACAAGAGAGCAAAGGGAACCATAAATGAACTTAAGGGGTTTTCTTTGGTCACTCTACTTGCAAACAGATTTTGCAATGGATTAACTCAGAAGAGTGCTTCAGCGTCCCGCTGCACAGATGACTAGTAGGCTGATGAGCCATACAGGCCCCCATTCCTTTCAGAACCTTTTACTCCTACTCAGAAATATGTGGCACAAGAACAGACATGGGTTCAGTAGTTCAAAGATGTAGCCTGTATACAAAGAGGCGATAAACTGCAACACACAAAGAGAAAGTGCAGAGAAAGTAAAATGAAAAGAAGATGCAGTGAAAACAACTGAACCCACAAACCCATAACAGCAGCAAAGCAATCCAGCCTCATGACTTGGCTTATGCCAGAATTAACAACACAGTGGGTGAAGACTGCTCCAGTCACCCACTAAGGAATGCTAAAAACTCTGCTCTTGATAACCGAGTCATGGGCATCTTACAGTTTTTGGCATCAGTACGCAGGAAAAAATCCAGTGGAGGTGCTTGAGCTCTGACTGCCCTCCCCAACACAGAAAACTACACAAACTCAATACGATCCGTCTTTCTACTGTGGTCACTTAATAAGACATTTTCTCAAACTTGCAACAGGTACAGGACCATCTATGAGTCCTGCTCAAAGGAATCTTAAAAATAAAGATCTACAGGTTACTGGAAGGAGGTTTCTTTGGTTAAACAAAATAAAATAAACAGCAGTGTATCCCACGCTTTATCTAACAGTCAGGTCTGTGTTGGTCTGTAATTACAGCTCCCAAACCGCTAGTTGGCGGTGGTGTAATGATGCCACTGTGTTCAGCTTCTCTGTGTGCTTCAAATAATGCTGGCAGAGTAGAATAGCTAATAAAACGTTGACCAAAACTTACTTTAACTGAAATGATTGCAACATAGGAAAGTGAGAAGAACTGACCGTTTTATACAATGACTGGCAGAGCTGGGAAATACAGAGGAAACAGCAGATGCTACCCCGGCAGATTACTGGCTGTGGCATCAGCATTATAAGGCAGCCAGACACAACAGTAAGCCATTACATATTACATTTTGTTTCAACACTGCAATGCGTAGTTGCATTTCAGGCCAGGTGAATGTCAGGCTACGTTGGATCAGCACAAAATCTGACATATCCGAGGCTGAGAGGGTGGTCACCATTCAAGGTCTATCTTTAGTTTTAGGCTTTTCTGTTAGAGATATTACCATAAATTTTTGAACACTGGTTTCAACTGTTTTCTTCATACAGCAGCATTCAGTTAAAGTATTTCTACCTTCCACAAAGCATACCATCTGGCGCAGACAAGAAGCTCTCAGATAAGCGCTGCTGCCGATGAAAGGAGAGAGTGTATTTCCCCACTTTTAAGCATGAAGAGAAAAATAATGCAAGCTATACTAGCGGGAGAGCACCAAATCACAGTTAAACTCCAAATTTTACCATGTTAAAATGCTCACTTCTTTCTTCTTGTGAATCATTTGGCTTAAAAATGGGAAGACACTAGCCTGCTTTAATAGGCTGGGCAGAAACCAAGGCCAAACAAACCCTGAAAGTTTCACACTATCTACATAAAGAAACTATCCTTCTACATTTGCCTATAAATCCCCTGCTGTTGTTTCACCCACCCTTTACAAGCATTTGTGTCAACAACGTGCATCTGCGACAGTTCCCACCAGGTGCTGAACTCACGAGAAAAATCATAACTAATCTGGTTTTAGGTCCCCTGTAACCTTTACCAGCGCTCTTGGTTTCGCAAACAAATAACTCTCCAAACATCTGTTAGCCTCCTAGTTTTGGACACACACTGATACTCATCAGCTGGTGAATACTCTACAGCATTCAGCTTTAGGGACATCTGCTTGACAGTGTCTGGCTGCTCGCCATGATTGAGGACGTTAGTTATAAAGGGCTCTATAAGTTAAGGGTGAAATATTGGTGCATTCCCTCTCATTTCCTTATTCTTTTTTTGTAACAGAAATGTGAAGTTATTGCACAAGAGTGTTACATAATACTACAGAACCGAGTGAAACAAAACTCTTTGCTTGTTCTAAGATCTTCTTTTCCTTCTGCAATGAGGTCGGACATGGCTTAAAGGGACACAGACTGCAATGCTTACGGTATTGCTGTTAACAGTCAGTGAAGTCTCACGGTGCTTCACAGCCTGTTGCTTGCCAGACAAACCTGAACATGGGACTGGCTGTAATTGGTAGCTTTCCCGTTGAGTACAAACAAAGAACTCTGACAGTACGTTACATGCATTACAACCCTCGTTTTTGATAAGAAGTTGAAGGAGTACATCACCAACCAATAGACAGAGTCAGAGGACTAAAGTCACAGTGGCAACACGGGGTTATTAGAAGACTAAGGGAGCTTGAATAACTCATTCACGGCACTGTTTGGGCTGATACACCCCTCAAATACCTGGCATGCTACGAGAAAACATGGATTGTTACTTTTAGCGTCATCATCCTCATAATTTAGAGCAACAGACCATGGAGAGACTCCACAACCATGTGTGCAGCTGTAGTCATCTGTTTGGCTGTCTGAGTACAGGGTACATGAAACATGAAACATGAGACAAGTATTTTCCTTTATTATCTGACCTCTCAGGTAATTATGTGATTACAGAGAGGTGCATTAAGGAGCCAAAGAACAATAAAGACTTTCTAAAGCAGATCTTATAAAAGCAGTGAAGTATAATTCATATTTCTGTGAGAAACCACTTTATGAATGTTATTTTTTATACTTAACTTCCTGATAAATTACATTTGCCATTCCTACCATCAGCTTGTCCGCAGCAATAAGATGTCTGTTTGCAGCTTGCTTTGGTGCAGGAAGCAA
>VUQS01028512.1:26042-37874 GCA_015108495.1 Heterochromis multidens | reverse complement strand
GTTGGTATGTGGCCATGTTGTGTGCCGGTGGAGTTCATTCATATCATAACAATACTTGTGTACATTCCACCCAAGGCAACAGCTGAAGCTCCATGAGAAGTTCTCCATGAAGCTGTTGCTAAGATACAGACTAAACATCCAGAGGCACTCTTCATAATATCAGGAGACTTCAATCATGTTTCCCTCTCCTCCCACCTGACTGGATTCACACAATTTGTTGACTACTAGAGAAAATAATATGGCAATGTCAAAGAAGCTTACAGAACTACTGCCTTACCACCACCTGGCAGATCAGCCCACAACTGGAAGACTCCTCTCTACAGAAAATCATTCACACCCACAGCCATCAGGCTTTACAATTCTTATACAAATAGCAGATGAGCTATGTCAGACATATGAATTTCCCTTTGGGATCAATAAACTTCTTCTTCTTCTTCTTCTTCTTCTTCTTCCCAGTGTCTTCTGTTTGAGTCATTTTGTGTCTTATTTTGTTGTTTACTCGCTCTGTGTGTTGCTGCTGTCTTTGTCTGTTTCCTCCATTGTGGTTGTTTGCCAGTGCTTTCTGTCAGTTGTAGCTACATGATCACCTTCACTGTGACTCCGTGTCTCCTCTTTGGGTTTTTCTTGTATTTTGCCGCTAACCCTTTCCATCATTGGGCCTCACTCACAAACAAATGCACAATGCGAATACAAATCTGTGTCTCTTCAGTTAAACACCAAGAAAACAAAGGCATTTATTTCTGATTTTAGAGGGAAGGAAGACACATTAATGGTGACTGGATTGGGGTTGTAAATGAAAATAAATGCTTAAGGACAGCGATCGATGAAAAACTGTGTAATTTACAAAGAAGCATTGCGACACTTAGGCACACATGCACACTTATTCTTTTCTATTGTTGTTTTGTAGAGAGGATTCAAAATTTCTGCTTTATTGCCTCGTATCTTTCTTTCACTGAAGTTAACAAGAACAAATTGAATAAGATTGTAAATATGTCCAGTGAGCTTGCAAGTCAACATGTATTATGACACATCTTTGTGAGTCCCGAGTGATAGAAAAAGGGTGAGCAATCCTCAGTGATGTATGACACCCTCAGGATCAGGATGGAGGTACAGGGTTCCCATGCCCAGATGTCTTCTGTACCTTCCAGTATAGTTAAAAAAAAATCCAGCTGAGGTGTGTTTCACTTGTACCATGTGGTGCATTGATTCTGGGTGATATTGTTGGTTATTATAATTATTAATAGTAGTAGTAGTGGTATTAGTAGTAGCAGCAGGTTAATCACCATTTACAATTTTCCAAAATAACCCTCATCCTTAGCGAATTAAAGTACATAAAATATTACCTGAAAAAGGCTTCATTCTTCTTCTTTTTAATTAAACATACTCTAATAGGCCACCCTTTCGCCGCTAGGTTTTACCAGTACAAAGGCCTAATAAACAGAGAACATCAAAATAGTTCCAGATATCATACAAAATAATAGTTAAATAAAAACAAACCTTGTTGACCTTGTTGGATGCCACTCTCATTTCTTGGTAAAAATCTCACTTGTGATTTTTTTTTCTTTTCAATAATTGCAGTGAGTTTCTCTTGTTCTGCCAGATCAGGTGGCGACCACCTCAGTTATTTTAGCCCAAGCCTCTTTTCGCTTTTTTAAACCATTGCCACTCCTGTGGAAACACTTTGGAAGGCTGAGCCTTCTCTGGCTGGCTCCTTTCTTCAGCTAGAATTTCTCCTGCTGTTTTTGATTTAGCCATGCAGGCTTCTCTCTTAGAACTTCTTCTGCTTTTTCCATGACCCACCTCGAGGTAAACATGTTTTCTTACATAGACAAAAGGGGGCGTGCCACTATGATAACAGTAAGGACAAAATTGGTTGGTGTGCATGTGAACTATTTTTGCACAGGGTGAAAACATTTCAAGCTGGTTCTGTAAGTGTTGGCTTCTTAGTTTATTTGTTTGCTTTAGGTTGTTTTAAGTCTCTGGACTGATTTCTTTTCTCAAGATTACATAACTTACTTTTCATTTTTTATCAGGTGTGTAAGCAGTGCAGAGTAACAGTGCATCCTCAGGTTTAAACAAATGAACTAAATATAAGCAAAACTGGGATTATATTTTATCTTAAGACTATATATTACAGACATTTGCTGCAGTTCTCCAATTCTTGGTGCATACCTCTCAGTGAATTCGGTATTTGTATGAACTGCCTCTAAATCTCTCTCAGGTATTCATCAGATTCTAGATGGCTTCATAAATATTAAGATATTCCTGGATGAGCTGTGGCTTCCAAAGTGTAGCACAGAGAAGGGAGTGAAAGTGTAAATGCACTGATCGCTGACCTGGGAGGAGGATCCCTGAGGCGATGCACTCTATGACGCGGCGCAGGGCTTCACCTGGACCCAGCGGCCGGTTACAGGTAGCTATGGCCTTTTCACAGATCAACTCCAAAGGCTGCAGAGGACGGACAGACAGAAAATACTCGGTGCAGGATAAACTAAATCACTCTGATTCTGTTGCTGGGACACAGTTTATTACGCATCACACATACCAAGCACTTTTAAAGGACAAACTTAAAGTAAAGCTTGCAGTTTGCATCTTCTATGTCCCCACACCAAACATTATTCTGATTCTGAGGCCGTCACCTACCCATCCCTTGAGAGGCTGCCACACAGGCAGCCGGTTGCACATCTCTCTGAGGATCCTCAAAACGATGACGCAGGACTTGAGGTCTGTGACTCTGGCCTAGGGAGGAAAAACGGGCAAAACTCACCAAAAGCATGAGGAGCATTTTAAAGAGCCAGGCGGTGGCAGTCTGGCTGAGAAGCACCAGCTCTAAAAGTTGCAGAAATCTCATCTTTTAGGCTCTGAAAGATGAGATTTCTGCAGCGCTACGAGAGGCATTTTCATGAGTTCTGAAATTTCAATATGCTGCTAATACCTCTCTAAGAGACTGAGCCCGAGATTTAACGTGACAACGTGAACAGATCAGACGTATCACATTCAGGGGAGCTCAGCTGTGGAATAAATACTGCAGCAGCCTCCTCTGTCACAACCTTTAAATTCAGGCTTAGAGTACATCGGCTGAATCTGAATTTTCTAGCCTGTGGTCTCATTCCTGTTGCTTTTAAGTTTTAAGTGAACCGTGGTGTAATTAATAACTGCAATTTCAGATGCTGACTTTATTTTTCTAAGAGAGATTTTGGATTTGCTAATCTCTTCCACAAGCCTTTATTATATATGAAAAGTTGAGTAACTCTGCACACTCCCAAAAATCAAATACCTTATCTGATTTAAATTTGGGTTGCTCCCATACTTCAAGATTGCATTCCTCTTGTGCACTGCTGGACCACTCCCAGCGTGGCTGCCATGTTTAGATCTCTCCCTGGAAGTCCAGTTCTGACTACTTGCGCTTGCATGTGTGTATGAAGGACCATGAAACAGCAGTATGTCTTAATCTGACCAGGTTTGTCTTGCTGGTGTGATAAACTGTGTAAAAGTCACCACACACACACACACCACTGGTACATATATACTGTATATAAATATGTATTTTCATATTTTTACATCTCTTTCCTTAATTAAAATTTTAATTAATTTACACTTAAGTTAAATTCTGTTACAGAAACTGATGCCCTAAATCCTTCTTTAGACAGCCACAAACAACCTACAATCTCTGCAATCTCTCCATTATGTCTATTTATGTAACACTTTGCACATAACACAGCTGACTGCTGAGCTCTACGGAACAAACACAAAGAAAAGTGGAACAAAAGAAAAGAGAAAAAGTACAAAAGTAGTAAAAGAAAAATGAAAAACTCCTCCAAAATCTTCCAAGAATAAAATATTGACCAGAACAATAAATGGGACATTTCTCAAAGAAACAAATGAACAGCCAACACTGTGATAACACAAGTAAAATGGAAATGTAGTTTTCAAAATCTGATTAACTAGAGTGCCTGCATAAATATTCATGTAGAGAATAATTTCATTTTGGTGGATAGCTGCTTTGTTACAAGTCAGTATTTGGTTCATTTTCCTCATAATCATCATTCTTAGATTATTAAAATTGATAAAATTTGAATCACAGTGAAACCAGCTTTTTCAAAACCAGAGAGATGAAAAAATAAAAAATGGCACTTTGATTTCTTTTTGCTTTCCCCTCTACTGAGTCAGACCTTTGGTTTCAGCATCGTTTTGCCAGTAAGATTCTGCTTAAACTATCAGTCTGGATTTAATGAAGTTTGATGGAGCGTGGACGAAGGAAGATGCTGATGTATTATGGAGTGGATGGAATAGTGCATTTAGACCAAAGGGATGTTTTGCCTCGGGCCGCTGTTTTTGGACCACTTAGCAACCCACAAATTACTCTCCTCCTACACACAGAGTGGAGCAGACATCAGTCACTGGGGGGAACACCAGTAACGGGAGAGGGACCAAATTTTAGCCAAAGTATGATGAGAACCACTCATTCAAACAACCTCAAACTCTGTGCTGCACTAACTCAGATGTGCAGAAATACACTCACCATGCTTGAAGCAGATCGGATGAACAGACGAGCACACAGAGAGAGTGATTTGTCATATTTTTGCTACGATAATTCTCCATACAGCGCCTCAGAGTAGAGAAAATGTCTAAAGTCAGGACAGATGTTTCACATGACACCTTTCCATTTAATGAAGACGTGCAATAGGAAAACCTGTTGCTTTAGCCCCCTTCTCAAGTTTCTGCTGTTTAGTGTGAGTTAAAGGAAACCACTTGAAGAATATAAAGAGAAAAGTAACTGAACTAGGCAAAGAAGACGGTGGATCAGGCTATTACATCTAGACTTTAATAGAAAGCAAATTAAGCCGGAGATTACTGACACTTTAATTTGCACAGGATGGCTTTTCATAAAAATAAAGACGGTAATTTCATTCAGGTGGTCTCACTGAAACCACACAGACAAGGTGGATGAGACAGACGTCACAATTTGTATCTACAGTTATTACAAATCAGTGGAGATCCTCAGGTCATATCAGTCCCGTCTGAATATGATGAAGCAGAATCCTGCTTGTGCTGCTGCACCTTCAGGCCACAGTGCAGCCCTTCACTCTGATAGTACTTGGCATTTAGCTCTCCTTCCCCGAAGGGAAACTACTCACCGCTTCACCTGACCTTGACTCCCATCTCTCTCTGATGCCTCTCGAGTGGAGGAAAAAAACTCTCAGTTCATTCAGGACAGCAGAGTTGGAGCTCATCTGAAACTTGATTTGGTGAAGAACCTCTTCATGACCCCGTATCCGCCGGAGTTACATCTCTCTCCCTCTCTCTCTCTCTAAGGCTCTTCCGCTACTCACACTGATAAAAACTTCACTACTTCTGCTGTTTCTGCTACTCCCATGCTGCCCGTTCTTCTTCTAACAAACTCTACCAGCTCATCCTGGAAAGATTTATATTCCACTCTGTTTCTCCACTGTTGGACTCACTGGTCAAGTTACTGTCCAAATGGAGTGCAAATTTTAATCTAATTTCCAGTAAATCAGCAAAAGAAAGTGAAAAAGAATATGCACTGCTATCACTACAGTTTTGTGACATCAGGAGATGAGCACATTGACTGATGTGCCATTAAACTACTGCAGAAGAAGAGAGTACAAACACACAAGATTTATTAGCATAATGCTGCAATTGCAAAACTGTGTTGAAGGAACTGGAAGGTTCTGCAGGTTATCTACTAACAATGTGCAATTGGTTAATTTAAATAAGGACAAAAGCAATCTAGCAAAAGAAGAGCAAACTGGGGGTCAAAAACAAGCAGACCCACTGAGGGGGCGAGAAATCTAATGAAAATATTACAGTGTAAGCACAGGTAGTACTTGCTTGTTAGTGTTTTGTATTGAGCGAATGTTCTCCCCCTCACTCTGACTCCACATTAAGTTCTATTGTGTTACATTAAAATACCAGTATTATCAGAGACCAGAAATAATCGGGGCTCTGCTCCAAACATTCAGGGTTAAGAGCTACAGGAAAGAGCCAAAGCTTTGGCAACACCCTCACAGCTTGAAGCAATCCAGCCACACCAATTACGTGCTCCTTTGGATAACTACCTGGCATACCTCACGGTAACTACCACACCTATACAATGTGCATAATAACACTTGTTTTTTCAAACTTTAAGTAATTGCGTTAAGGCAACTGGCAAACATAACTGTCAACGCTTTCAGTCACTAAATGTTGATGCACGTCTTTGATAAATCAGGAAAGTAGTTTTAGAGAAGAACAGAAAACATGATGAAGGATGTCTATGTCTGCTGTTTAAATAAGATATTTAAAGGATGAAAAAGGAGGTTAATTTCAACCTCTCATTAATGTGCTCATTGTAGCTCGATGAGTTTCAGGGAAATCAGGAGTTGCACACAATAAGGACAAGCTTGGCTCTCATCCCAGCCCTCACATACTTTTCAGCCCTCTCTGGGAGAAGCTTCTGCAGCATCAGGACAGTTTCTTCCCACAAGCTGACGGCTCCAGAGCACCCTGCTGCCCCAAAACCACCCAGTAAGACACCCTGGAATGACTGTAAATTTAGACCTGTTGTGCACATTAGTCCATTTGCTTTATAGAACACCATACTTCTACTGCATCAATATATGAGACATTTTCAAACAAATATACTTTTCTGCTGCTGTGAACAATTTACAATTCCCAGCTCATGTGCAGTCTTTTAATGTCCTTTGTATTTTGTCTCACAACATTGTGTATTTGCACTTTTTATAGTCCTGTTTACTAATATGCGTTTGGTCCAGGAGAAACGATGTATATTTGGTGTAAGGAGAAACATTAAACATCGAATAACAAAGTGTTATTTTCATGTGAATTATTTAAAGTTTTCAGGAATACATAGAAACACAGAAATTAACTGCCCGGAATGTTTTTTGTGCTAACTGCTATTCGGGTCATATTTTGACTTTTTAAAATCACTGAGTAATATTTTGTTTTTTGTGCAAAGTGAAGACAGTTAAAGAAAAACACAGTGGCTCTTAAAACAGACATCTATGCCAAAGGACAGGTTCACACGATGGAAAGCTTTTACAGAAATTGGTTATGATGTGTGTACCTTTATACTCAGTGATGATGTCTTTTCTCCCTCAGGATATGTTATGTGCTTGTACTCGGGGATGGAAATCGGTTCAAAATAATGCATTGTCATCCCAAAATGTCTTATAATGCAGTTTTGTCAGACCACTTGTGCGTCTCACAAAACTCGACCTCTTATGGTAGAAAAATAATGGCCGTGTTTAGAGTGACAGCGTCCACATTGGGAGTTTGGAGGGGTAGTTGCAGGTGTATCAGCCAGTCTGGTTCATGTCCCATTTGGTCTGTTGTGTGTTTTCTACTTGCTGACTTTGTCATGGTTAGGAAAAGAACACACTTTGGGTTGAAATCTGCCTCCTCCACAGCAGTAACCAAATGACTAGTTAATTGGAAGTGTTGGGGCACAGACGTCAAAGGACACCTTAAATGAGCCATGCCGGTGATTTTGAAAAAAATTGCATAAACTAACAGGAATGAGAACAAACTCCCCCTGAAATCAGCCCTAAAAGAAGTCCTACAGGGGAAGTTCCTGTGGTAGTAACACAAATATAAAGGTGGAAAACTGCCACATCTCATACAAATCAGGAGAACCAAAAACTCTGAACATAAGGAGAAGGTTGTGGTGTTGTTGCTGCAGCAGTGTAGGTATGAGGACATCAACAGAGTAGGAAAAAACGTAATGTCAGTGCTATACACCTGTATGCTAAGGATAGAGTGGGTGGCATTATGTTTCCTTTAAAACCCATTTATTGTCACACATTAAAGCCAAACAAATGTAATTTTTAGGCACGTGGCTGAATGCTCAGGTTGCCAGAATATAAAGACACTGTAGGAAAATACGTCAGCTGTGCTCACCTGGAACCATTTGGCGTGTCGGAGTGAAGCCAGCGCTGCCTGGCACTTTTGCCTGTCCAGGACATCCTCCTCTTCCTCATCCTCCTGCCTCTGTTTGTCAGCGTCCTGCTCGCCCTCCTCTGGAGAGAGGGACAGGATGAGACAGGACAGACTGAGCGTGACCAGGCTGACCTCCCACACTCACACACAGACACACAGGCAGCAGGGTCGGACAGCTAATTATTAGGCAAACCCACTGATCTGACCGAATGAGCCAAGAGGAGGGGAAATTTGAGAAATTGTGTGATTTTTCTAGGAGAGGGAGGATTCTCATGCACAAGGCAGGATCTTTCATGACACTGACAGGAGGAACCGGAGTAGACGTGAGCGCATGCGTCTTGCTGCCCGGCCGAAGTCTCACTCTAGATGCAGATCAGTGGCTGAAGGCGATGGAACACGCCAGATTAGTGTGTTATCAATTACAGCGCAGGACGAAAATGAGAGCATGGCAATGACTCAGGACCAAAAGCCAGATTAGAGATTAAAAATAATACTTTAGAACAAGGACACATTGGATAAAAACTAGCTCAGGGGGGCCTGAGTTTGGGGGAATGGCAGGGTTGATAGTTATTCCACTTGAACAGGGGAAAAAAGTCATCCTGCTTTAAAGGCTCTGCAGTTTTCTGGGGCGCCATGCTAGTATTTTCACTCTTGCGGGGTCGGTCAGATGTTTATGTTTGACTGAAACAGTCTCTCCACACCAGGTTCCTGTGGGGAGCACTCCTGCCATGACTGGAGGCCGAGCCATGGGAGAACGACAGCAGAAGAAGAGTGACAGCAGATGACAACATAAACATCTGAGTGTGAGAACGCCACCCTGGAAAGAAAGTGAAGGCTGTTTGTTCTCGGGAGCAGCTAAGGGGTGCCCACTGTGGGACAGTCAAGCAAACGAACAAAGGGGGAACAGACCGCAGACCACACTGCAGAGCTCAGTGAAGGCTCGCAGGTTATCTCGTATCAAATAAATCTAAGATAGCGAGTTATCCGCAAGCTGAAACATTGTCATAAATATCAGATATTGATTGATGTACCATCTCGCTGGAATCAGTGTCATTATGGTTCAAAGCACTCTTCCAATGAGCAACAGCCAGCAGAGATTAAATTGGGACTAAAGCTGACAGGAGTGCTGACGCAGAGCATTAAAACGCTCCTGCTCATAGAGAGGAAACAGCAGTGTAGCCTCTAAATCCACAAGTATTCAAATTCCAATTTATCCATATGGCACCGCGGCAGTAAAGCGAGCTGAGGAGCGATGCGTGTGGTTTGGCAGTCTGTTGCTGTAGAGACCGAAGTGAAAGCTGAACAGGATGGAAGAGGTGGAAGACAAACAAAGGAGCTGATGAGAGAGACAGGGGGTTTTTCTCCCATGTCACTCCTCCTCCAAGACCAAGACTGAGTGAGGACCTTCATGTTCTGCCCACAGGACTTCTGGCTACTATTTACCACTTTGGTAGCAACTCTGCAGCTAATGGTGTGATTTGTTTTAATCCTGCATGTGTGGGTGCACTCTTTACGTTCTGCTTACTTTGATGCATCTGGAGACCTCAGAAACAAATGAAAATGTGAAGTGAAGTGAACCCCGACAAAAAGCCATTAAGAGGCTCTTCGTTTGTGGCAATAAACTAAAGACACAGTACGAAGTAGACAATTGGATACCGGGGTCACACCAACGATGTTCCATGAAGATTAATTAACAACAAAGCAGAGCATGATGCATACAAACACTATAGACTACACAAGAGTCTGTGAGTGAATTAATGGAGTCTCAAGTGTTCCATGTTGATCATGGGTGCATATTTTTCAATAATCAATTATTGAACTTTATTTAAAATCGTAAAAGTATTACAAACTCATCACACTTTTACTGTATGCCATCCTCTGCTGTCTTTCCCCACATAAAATATTCTGTAACTACTGATAACTATGGAGCCTTATGTACCAGGCTCAAGGTCATTTTTCTTTGTAAGCTGGAATCAATTATTCTGTTTTATTTAAAATCTAACAAAAGCACATATTATAAACATTCCCAAACTATTAGGGGCCTACCTAACCTTTACATGTCATCTTCTGTCCTACTTTGCTATAGTGAAACTCTATGGAGTCTTGAGAGCCAATTAATTTTTTTTTTTTTTTTTTTTTTTTTTTTAAATAAATACTCAGAACAGGGCAAAACTGCCTGCTAAATTTTAACTCTGCTAAACCTCGTAAATCCTGTTTTTCATGGTCGCCTGGATGTGAACCTTTATTGATACACCTGGAAGAACAGCCACACATCATTTTATTATCATATTTCTTTTAGCATTTTACTTATGATCTACTTTATTTTATTTTATTGAACTGTTTTCTGTGAGGATATAATTATTTTATATATTATATTTATTGTTAGTGTTTATGTTCACTTTTATTAGGCTGCTGAACCAGGAATGTCCCAGTTCCCTTATCTTACTGTTGTGTATCATATATCATATTGTACATATCGTAGGATTTATTTAATTTAATTTTTTTGCTTTTTATCTTCAGTTTGGACGCAGAAATGGCTCTAAATATTTGTGTGGACTTTACTGAATATTTGAGTCACATTAAAGCTCATTTTAAACTTCTAATTTTTCTTAATGAGAGCAGTCAAACTATTTGACTTTCTCTATAAATGAATGTCAGTATTCACACATAGCTAGTCTTAAATTGGCATTTTCTGTCCCTCTGATTTCTGCCAGTTTCAGTCTCATTTCTGACCTTCATTCATGTCCTTTGTAGCTGCATTTAATGGTCCTCGTGTCGATGTGCAGGTTCAATTAGAAACACTCAGCGTTGTTCTGAAGCTGTTTTCAGACTCCTCAAAGACTCCTCGAACAGTCGAGATGAAATAATATTCATTTGGTTAAAAACACACTGATACTTCTTCAGCAGGAGCCTCAGATGGTGGACTCTGAGTGTTTTTACTTTCACAGCACTTATTGGAGCTGCATTAACTTAGATTTTCCTGAGCGTGGGCGTGCTGCCTGCATGTTCTCAGTTTACCTCAGCTGTTTAATTCTCAGTGGACTGGAGATGAATTTAGTCTGTAAAGGTGTTTCTTAAAGTCAGACGGACTCACTGACACAGACGGAATGTTGCAACAATGTTACAACTGCCATCAGATCGAGCGATGTGATTGGCTGCTGGAGTGCTTCATTCCGTAGCTCCTTCAGTAAGACTGCACTGATTGGTTCATCTGTTTGTTACAACTTATTATTTGTAATTGGCAAAAAATATAAGTCTATATATAAAGAAACTTTATGAATTTAAGAAACAAAGAAATCATGTGACACTAGTTTTTGGTTCAAAAATGTTCTCACCTGCTCAGTTAATCAGTTCCTGGTTGAATTACTGTTACACCTACGTGGTGTCCTTCAGGTTTCTGAGCCATGGTCTTCCTTCTGCTCAGAGTGTCAGCACTCTGAAAGGTGCCCATCACTCGGTTTGGTTACATAACCGCCGCTGTTCAGGACAGTCAAGTCATTTACCTGTCAAACTGAGCGTCTCTCCTCCTGAAGCCAGAAAACAGATGAGTAAGACTTGAGAGCTCTGACTCATCAAGATGTGAAGGCTGCCGATCAACAGACGAGAGGCCTCTGAGGAAGATAGCTGCTCTTTTCCCATTTATATCCCCGTTTATTACAAACTAAACCGACTGAAGCTCAGAACACAACAGAAAGTGAAGCTGTGATTGGATCTCTTGATGCATGCTCAATAATCCAGGTAAAAGAATCCCAAAAAGCTGAATCTGTTCATCTGGACGTAGTGTGATTGGATGTTTGTTGGAGAGGTGCACTCTGGGAATTGAAGCGGACTCCTCTCCTTCAGTTTTTTTTTTTTTTTTTTTAAATTTCCATA
>VUQS01028512.1:0-14274 GCA_015108495.1 Heterochromis multidens | reverse complement strand
AGCCCTGCAGTCTGCTGTTGCTGTCTGCTTCACACAGACGGAGGCTCGCCGACCGGCTGCCGAGCAATGCTCTCTCACCCTGCCACGTTAATTCACCCCCAGAGGCTCCACTCTTTCTTTCCCTGTCACCCCCGTGTGATGACGAGCGTTTACCGCCGCTGACAGGAAGAGGACGACCGCTGTACAGCTCCTCTCCTGGTCACCTCCATCAGCTCCTCTGCAGCCTCCCTGTTTGTGTCTGAGAGGAAGAAGAGGAGGTGGGGGGGGGGGACCCAAGGTGGAGTGAAGCCCCCCCTCCCATCGTCTGCTCTCCAGCCAGCACCACCTCTGCCACCCCGCAGCCTGCAGCAGGAGTGAGAGGAGGCGCAGAAGAGGCGACATACTACCTTCAGCGCAGCAGCAGCAGCGGCATCAACATGCTCAATTCTGTGTGGTACGCCAAAAAGATGGGCCGCCGCATCATGGGCACCCTGAGGAGAACCAAGCGGCTCCACCGGCGCCTACTGGTAGGTCACCTCCCCTCCTCCACCTCCCCCATCTCCAACCTATGAGGAAAATAAATCCTCCTAAAGGTGAGGAGGTAGGGGGAGGTGCAGCAGCGTGCAGCGTGACTCATTTCTAAGCACGTGTGTTCATACGGTCATGCACTTCTCCGTGTGTATGTTGTTGTAAATGTATTGATCGGTCCGTCTGCTGCGTGATGCTGCTGGATGATGTGTAAAAGTTGCAACAGGAGATCTGCTGCTGCTGCGTCATGTGTCGGATCATGCAGAAACCTTCACATCTGGTCTAGAAACGCCCTCGTTTACCATCCAGCAGATTTCCATCGTGATTAAAAAAAAAAACATGCGGCGGCACGTCTGCGTGTGTGTGTGTGTGTCTCAGAGGTGATTTGTTGATAAGGCTGCAGCGGCCGTGAGCGGGTTATTACGTTAACGTGTCGTCTTAACGTGTGAATGTTCCAGAGCTGTGGTTTGAATCCGATGGCGAGCGCGAGGAGGAGCTCGGAGTCTCCTGAGTTTGTGTCGGTGTCACACCTGTGCGCGTTCCTGTAAACCTCTCTCTGCCTCTGTGTGTTTACGCTGAACAGATTTACCTGCATAAACAGCAGCATCATGTTCTGGGCAGATGTGAGGAACCCCTGCAGTAGCACATGCCTTCCCCGGCGTTGCCTAGCAACCTCTAGGCTCCTGACACATAGCACTACCCGACCACCTCCCCCCGTTTACTGCCTCACACACACGTTAACATACATACACATCGTACAGCTGTATTTTTATCACAGCGAGGTTATAACAGACAGTGTCACAGCTACAGTCGGCTGTGACACGACGCAGGGACGACATGGAAGGAGTTTCCGGTGGTGATGAACCAGCTGAGGATCATTTAGCAGCTAAAGAGCCGATAATTCCCCTCAGGTGCTTTCACACCTCAGAAGTCAGATCATATGTTGATGTTCAGTTTGTTTCTGCTGCCTCCAGGTGGAGGGGCAGACTCCCCGTTACAAACTGAAACAGGTTGGACTTCCAGGGATGCACCGATCCAAGTTCTTCCATTTCTGATTCAATTATTGATGATATCTTACCACGTATCCCAACCATAATTAATATTCTGTAATCCTCACTGTGAGGAAGAGACCGGAAATCATTCTTTTATATGCAAGATGTCAGGCTTTCCTAACTTTGGGAAACAAAATAAATACATCCAAGGATGTAAGTGTCCTGAATTGGTGTCACTAGTAAAATAATAAATCAAAACTGGCCTAAGATAAGTAAAATGGAAAATTAAAATGATTGTAAGTTATTTGCTGCTGATGCCTCATTATGTTAGTGTAAATGTAATAAAAGCTTCCCACCAAAACGCGCTGCAGTGGTCGAAATGCTCGACTGCTGTTTGACCAAGTAAAAACTTTTACAAACACACAAAGAAAATCTGTTTGTGTAGCAGCGTAAAAAACTGCTCACATGTGGCTGTTTGCTTCATCAGTCTGTGATCACCGATGCCGATCAGACCGATATCTGATCCAGATATCTGATCAGTGCCTCCCTTATCATTCCTCCTGTTCTCATTGGTCACATCAGGAGATCCTGACAGGGTTAAACTCTTTGCAGCACAAACCTCTGATTTTGTGTTTCTGTGGACACACTGGACACATTTATGAGCTCTTTGGGTTGGTTAGCGTTGTTCTTTGGCTACACAGACAAAGGAATTGTGTGGACTCACAAATACAGAGGCTCTGTGTACAGGTGTGATCCTTCAAGGAGCCAGCAGCACATCAATCTGTGCGTAGGCTCAAATGCTGATTGGTTAAAATGTTGCTGTGAACAGAAACGTTAACAACAGATTTTTGTTCCAACTGAACTGAAGAAAACGTAAAGTTGTGGAAAAAGACTCAATGGTGAGCTCTGTGGCTTACTTCTGTCTCTTCTCATCATCCAGTTTCTTGAAGATGGACTAAACTCTGGCTTAGATAAACCAAACAGTCCACTTTCAGATAGATAGAAAATTTAGGGAAGAATGTAATAATAATAAGTAGTAGTAGTGACAGTAAGTGGTGGAAATCCAACACTGACACGTGCATCATGGCCCAACAATGACATCCATGAGCGATGTGACCTCACAAACTGAAATTAAACCCTCGTAGTTTTTTAGTTTTATCCTAAAGAGTGATTGTGGTGACTTGAGGATCAGAGACTACGCAGGAGGTGAAATGAGGACTGAGCTAATGAAGGGAAAGTTTGATTGTTTATTGTTTGTGAGTCATCCTGAGAGTGCAGCTGTCAGATGATCATTAGCTGCATCTCTTCAGAGAGAGATATGACACCCAGCAGGCAAACTGAGCTAAAAGCATCCTTAATGACTGCTGTACATGAGCGCAGTTTTAAGAAAGTGTAATAACGTGACGTGATGACTGAAATACTGTGTTTGGTGAGGTACTGTATCTGTTATCTAATTACCCTGAACAGCAGACTTTACTGGCAGTTCTGAAGGTTTTGTTTGGCAGGTGAACATGAACACTGTAATCAGAGTAACTTTGATATGATATGAACACAGAATTAAGAAGTATGAGCTGCATCAAGTCCTTCATCAGAGTTCATCCAGATTTAACCAAAATCAAAGTGCTGAATGTTTTTCAGGTCTCGAGGTGTTTTCGATGTATGTGTGTGTTTGAGTTTCTTGTCCATTAAACCTTTGGAGAAATGGAAGACTTTACATTTAGAACCAAATTTTCCTTCCAACTCTCTGACGTCTGAAGTGACTCTCCTGTTTGTGCCCCTCTGTTAAACTGGAAGGGTTGGTAGTCCCACTCCTCTGTTCCCTCGTGGGTTATTTAGTATTTGAGCAGAGCAGTCCTGACGTGACTCGGAGCTCTGATTCATGACTGTAATCTGTTTCCTGTCCTGTCAGGCGTGACTCATCTCGATAGCGCTGCTCCTCCACCTTCAGACCCCCCTTCACAGGTTAATGATCTGTTTCACAACTCGCCATCAGCTTGAAAAGATCTACATCTGCAGAGCTCATGTGGATCATCTACATCTACGCAATAAACCTGCTTTGTTTTGTTTACTGTTGTAGGATTTAACGTAATGTTGATATTGGTGGCTTGAACTTGCTTCAGAGAGTAAATAATTAAATACCTTAAGACACTTCATCGGCAAACCTCAGTAAATCTTTCAGTTATCCTTGTTTTCTTTTCACAGATGGTTTCTTGACTTATTAGATGGGCTTATCTGCTTGATTTGTGAGGCTGGTTTGGGAGATGTTTGAACGATCTCAAACTCTGGTTGGAAAAAGACTACCTGCCTCCTGAAGGGTTTGTTTGTGGTGTATTTTTAAACTGAGCAGCATGCCGGTATCTGAATTTAATCCATGAAGTTGGAGTGAGATGTCAGACGCAGTTCAGTTTACTCGATATAGCAACAGTTGTATGTAGACTGTTGCTTCAGTGATGATAATGCTGTAATCAGGCAATTAATGCGGGGTTCTTCCTCCCCGTTGTTGCCAGGTGTTTGCTAACAGGGTTGTGGCGGCGTTGGGATTCTCTGTCTGCTGCTGTCAGGTCTTTGTCATCCAATATAAAGCACCTCATGACGACTGTTGTTCTAAACTGCTGATATATGATTGAATTGAACTGAATAGAATTTATTCTCAAGGTATTATCTGGGGGTTTTCTGCCTGAAAAAGGGCCTTCAGTGGGTGACTGGGTAGGTAAGCACGATTGGTCCACTTGTGATTAAGGCACTGAGTCTGTTTTATCTTAATACAAGTCTGTTGATTTTCCTGTTAGTTTTGATAAAATAAAATTAATTTTAATCTTAAATCTTTAAACTGAATATCACCTACAACAAAAAAAAATCACAGTCCTGGTAATTTTCCTTTGGTGGCCAAAAAAAAAAAAAATTTGTTTCATACGCAGGAAAATCCATAATTACAACTTTTAACCTAAAGAACTCCAACATGTTTCATGATACAGTGTCATCACAGATTTTATGGTGCCAATGGGCCTTTTTTAAATGACTGGAAAAAGAGTCATGCACACACTGGAGCTTAAACTCGACCAGGACATCATTTTATTTATTATTTAAAGGTGATTTGTCCCTGCAACATCAGGTTTTCATAATGTTAGGAGAGTTTTACACTATTAAATGTTAGAAAAAAGAAACTTTAGATACAGCCATTCTGTCTTTAGGTGCAGAGAAGGCCTTTGATAAAGGTCAGTGGCTCTATTTGTCCAGTGTGCTGGAAAGGTTTGGATTTGGGAAGCTTATAAAAGTGGGTTCATCTGATTCATAAAAAGCAAACAGCAGAAATCGTAACAAAGAAATATTTCACAACCAGTTTCTAATAAAAATGACCAGGGTCGCCAGGCAACAGATTTACAGAGTATGACAGAAGCACCAACTTCTGTTACTGCTTCTATATGCAGATGATGTAATTTTGTAAATTCACAAAATTACACAAATCTGTTCTAAAATCAACCTAATCATCTGGTTGGAAAAATCCATCACAGCAGATGTCCTGCTTCAGCTTTAACCTTCTGTACTTCCTGCAGCTTAGCTCACAGTTTCCTCTGAAATTAGGTCACTTTCAGTTTCTATTATCTGGAAAAAGCATCTGATCTTTGGATTGTTCATACCTTAACCCAGACTTTTATTTTGGAGGGTGGGTGTTGCGTTTCCACACCTGAGATTAACTTTTTAATGTGACCGTAAATTGAATATTTTCTTTACTGTTGGAGAAAAGACCACGATAGAAGCTTTATTCTGTATAAACCACTTTCCCTCCAGCAGACTTCAGAGCTCCTGCTGCATAAATTTGCACATTAATGAGGAAGAAGGAAGACTACTTAAGTTAATCCTCCACAGCTCCTTTACATGACTAAAACCACCCATGTTATGTAGAACAAGTACCGCCATTGAAAAGCTGTTTTGTGTAGCTGTTTGTATTTGTGAATCAGTGGTTTGTTTACAGTGCTGGGAGCTGCAGCTGTGTGTTGACGCGAGTGGCCTGTAGGTGGAGCTGCAGATTCTCAGCAGCAGTTTAATCCTAATCTCTAGCAGATCGTCAGTGTTTCCAGGGCTGTGCCCCTCACTGTGTGGAGTCATGATGTAGCTGTAAACACTGGCTGATGACGGAGCAGTAAGATGGGCTCTGACATGTATATTTATGTACTATGAAATTCTCGGTGCATCGATTTTCTCTCTAAATGCTGCATTTGTGAATCATGTGGTTCAGACTCCATTTTCTGCACATTTAACGCTCTGGGTCTGCTTCACTGTTCATGACGGCTTCGTATGAACAGATTTAGATGAGTAGAACTTGAAGGCGTCTCTCCACCATCATGAATGTGAATGAAGGTGAGGCGTTCAGGGGCTGCGGGGAGGACAGTCCGGCGATGGTTTACTGTAGACTTTGATGGGTTGGTGTGTCAGCTGGAGAGATCTGGAAACTCTTCTCCCTCCAAATCTGGGCTTTCCTCCTAGATTTTAAATCCACTTATGAAATCAAACCTCTGTCCAACTAACCTCACGCCACCTCCTGTCATGTCGGCTCCTGTGCGGGGGCATTTTGTTATGTCGTATAAATAATTTGTCTCTTCACGACAAGCCTGGATGCTATGAGTCCATATAATGAACCATCTGCCACAACAGGAAGCCGAGAGGATCTCTGCAGAGCTGAGTGTGGTGATATCTTTCACTGCATTTTGGTACAGAAAAACGGTTTTTGGATATTGGTGTGGAAATATCAGCACTGAAGTCCAGTTATGATATCATTTCTGAGAACGACTCTTCAAGTTAGTTTAAAGAGTTGTGACATTTTACAGTGTTAAACTTCTCTGTGTCAGTTTCTGCTGCAGCTCATTTCCCTCAACTAGATGGAGTTTGCTTTGTTATTACAAACTCCACACAGGAGGCAGTTGTTCATTGGAAATCCCAGGAAAGAAGTTAGAATGAAAATCAAATATAGCAAGAAATAAGCAAACTGTGCAGCATTTATGATTTTTAATTTAAGATATCTTTGGTTTAATGTAGTATTGCAACAGTTTGCCATTTTTTATTTGTTTATATGAGCCTTCCAACATAATCTGTGGCCAGTTTGAACAATATTTTGCTAAATGTGAATATTTTATCTCCTCACTTGGAGGAAGGCATAGTGGCAGAGCATCATTCCTGCCGAGCTGCACCTGGAATAAGGCCGTGGAAGTCTGAACGAGTATACATCATTCAGGAGTGTCCATGCAGTCATGACTGAAGCTAAGCCCTTTATTAGTTCCATTTATTTATTCTAACAGCAGATTTTATTTAAGTGAAAAATCGGAGAGAAGTCCTGCTCATTTTTCACATCCAGCTTTCGGGTGGAGCACTGTGGAGACAAAGGGCGCAGCAGCAGCCTGTGAGGATCGTCAGGTTTTTATCTTCAGCAGAGGCTTAAAGCGGCTTCCTGCCAGCCTGCTACTAACCAGGAGTCCTCGTCGCATTCCCCCCTCGCTGCTGACGCTGACATGCACACCGCTGTGTCTGAATCCGGGGGCAACATCGATTATTCATGCAGTGAGTGGAGCTGCCCGCCACCCCCCTCGTGCTGACATGTGCCTCGCTCGCTGGAGCCGATTAATTGGCAGGAGAATGAGACAAGACGAGAGGGAGGGTGTCACAGAGAAAGAGCAGCCGAGCAGGGAGGGGTGAGCCGGGAAAGAAGAGAGGGAGTGTTACTGTGCTGTGGTGGTGGTGGAGGGAGGTGGTGGAGTAACACGGCTGAGTTTGGAAGTGTCGCTGTCTCGTCACAGGCGTTCAACAGTCCGGTCTGGACCCAAAGGAAGCATCTTTCATTTATTATTTAACCCCCCCCTCCTCCTCTTCCTCCAACTGGAAAGATGACCACACATTACCTGCAGCAGGACTTCCCCTCTAAAGCCATGAACGGTGGCGAGAAGAAGCTACCGCGGGTCAACATCAACCTGCAGGAGTCCATCGCCCACCTGCACCCTCTGCAGAGGCAGCACGCCATCGAGCTCCACCGACAACAGCAGCAGCATCAGCAGTCGTCCAATCATCCGCAGGTCCAGGCCTCACTGTCGACCTTTACCGCCTGCACCGTGCCGGCATCCTGCCGAGCTCGCAGTCGATTCCTCAACCTGCGGGACAGCGTGAAGAAAAGCCCGACGAAGAGTACGGCTAAAGTCCTCAAGAGTGCCAGGAAGGAGATACCGTGGGTGCCCTTTGCTTACAGTAAGGTAGTGACATCACATGACTTTTTGAGATGTTTTTTTTCTGTGGGAACTAAAACTTTAAATTTAAATTACAGGTGAGGCTGCTGATCAGGCGCCATACTTTTCATAAATGTGACCATAGTGAGAGTCGAAGCTAAAGGTTGTTCCACAGAAACGATGGATGGATGTTCCACTTGTTCAAACCACTGATTGCATTTCTAAAGAACTTTAACAAGTGCTGATGTTTGTAGTATTTCAGTGGAATAAATTGGGACTTAAACTACGGTCAGAGAGATCACAGTTAAAGTTCTCAATGATGTGGGTCTTTCTTTTATTTCAGACCATTTGAACAACAAAAATGTTTGTTAGACTAAACTAAACGATTCTTTCTATCAAAACTGCATTAAAAACAAATAGAAAAACCTGTTGGTGCTAAAAAAAATCCTGTTTCCTGCGGTGAGTTCAAGGTCAGATCGGAAAACTAGCCATTTTGGTGGTTGTGGTGACATTTTAAATGCAGAGTAGTTTGTACAGTGTTGTAGCAGGAGTGTGTGTGTGTGTGTGTGTGTGTGTGTGTGTGTGCGCGTGCGTGCGTGCGTGCGTGCGTGCGTGCGAGACCTGTGGCCAGTCAGATTGAGTTACTACAGTTCATGGAGAATCAATACAGACTGTGTGTCCATGTGTGACATCTGAAAACCAAACCTTCATCACCGTGCCCTCACATTTAAATCCATACTTCAAACGCACTCCAGCACTCCAGCACCTCAGTGACTCATGTTTGTATGAATGAATAAATGAGCTTTGTTATATTATACATGTGTTTTGATTAGGGTTTCATCTGCTCACACAATAGACGTTTTTGTTTATCAAAGAGTCAAAAATATCAGGAAATCCCAGATTTCTGTTAAACATGATAACACAGACTCGCTGCCTTCACTGTCCTTTTGGAAGCAAGGCTCGCCACTCGGCTTTCATCTTGGCAACACCTCCGAGCGGTTATTTTTGAAGCTCTCATCCTCGAATTCAGTGGTCAACATAAAAACTGTACATATAAAATCATCAGTCAGATCTGATAAATGCAGCTGAGAAGTTCATCTTGTGTAGGTCACACCTTTACTGAGTGTTCATAAAGTTTCACAGCATTATGGCTTCATTACCACCTCAGTCCAGAGCGTCTGTGGCTCCTCCCACCAGAGGACTGAAGTAACGCCATTCAGATCTATGTAATGGATGCAATAAACCAAGAAAAAACTGCAGCTACACTTACCTACATGAGGAGATACTGAGGGTGGAGGTTTAGTGTTTGTAACTTAGTAGGTACACCAAAGGCCTCGACTGTGACACATGTCTTATGAACTGAAAGTTGGACATAGATTCTTTCTAATGTTTGGGGTTATTTAGAGAAGATGTCACTAAGTTAATCTGTCAGCTGTAAAATATTCAGCTCAATTCTTGGAAAGAAAAGTGTAAATTAATTAATTATGGTGTTATTTTTAAACTCCAGCCTTAGTCAGCTGCATTAATGATATTTATAGTGAATGATTTGTGTTATGTTGGTGGTGTAAGTTCATCAGGGTCAAACATATTCAGTTTACAGCTGAAACCTGTTTGGTGGATAAATCGATTAACTCATTGGACGTCTGATTGATTGATTTTTCTTGCGGTTGTGTCGTTGTGGTGTTGATGGTGTTCTTCACCATTTGCTCCCATTTCTGTCCTTTCAGCTCAGAGATCCTCTGCATACAGGAGCGCTCTCTCTTGATAAATTAAATCATAAACTCTGCTCTCTCTCTGTGTGTCGCTGCGTTTGTTAAACCAGTTTTG
This sequence comes from Heterochromis multidens, assembly GCA_015108495.1. Taxonomy (NCBI): domain Eukaryota; kingdom Metazoa; phylum Chordata; class Actinopteri; order Cichliformes; family Cichlidae; genus Heterochromis; species Heterochromis multidens. The sequence goes on along the minus strand of VUQS01028512.1, from coordinate 4,739 downwards.
TGTCTTTTGGGAGCAATTAAGCCCCATTGTCAGCAGCTTTCCGGCGAGCAGCGCCGCAGAAGTAGGGCTGGTGGATCAATGCGGTCGATGTGCGGGGCTAATTTTAGTGGCTGTTGGTTTTCCATGGGCTCCGGGTTCTGCTGCTGCAGCACAACAATTAAGCCTCTTGGAAACACAGCAGCGCTTCCTGCCAGCAGCTTCACCGGGTCCCGCTCTTGCATAACAGAGGTCACAGTGGTGAAGGCCGCCGCTCGTTCGCCACACACTCCTGTGTGATGGCTTCATGTCCACGCAGCAGGGCTTTAGAAGGTGGATGGAGGGGTGTTAAATTAAATGTAGAGAGATCTCAGCAATCCACGCAAAAATATTTTTAATTTATGTCTTTTCAAATTATAGAAACAAGAAGTGATGATTTCTCCTCGTTCATCATCCACATACCCTTATTCTATATTTCTGGGTGTAGTACCTACATACTGCCACACACATATACGACGTGTATCGATGTTTATGGGTTGTTTCTTAGCAGTTTTCAAATGTATTTGTTTATTATTTGTGTGTATTATTACTATAAACACCAGTATGGCCACAGTATGAAAACCTGACCCGTTGGGGTCCCGGGGTTTGTGGTGTGGGGTCTCACCGCACATCCTGCAGCTGGATCGGGATCCAGACTTTTTGGAGGCTTTTTGTTGTTTCTCAAGCTGAGACTCATTGGTGATTTCATGGTGAAGAAGCTGCTGTGGGTGTAGTGTTCCTGAGTAGCGTTTTCATGCTGCTGTGGGGAGGCTGCTGCCATCGGAGGGTGCTGGTTTTTGCTGTTTTTAGGTCAAAAAAGTATTCAAATGTCAGATGCCATAGTTTCCCAGCAGACATTGCATTGTAATGAGATGATTGATGTCTAGTATACTGGATTATACCATTATTTCTTAGATGAGAGGATGCCAAACTCACTTTAGTTAATGGGCTGCATGCAGGCCAATTTGATCTTGAGTGGCCTGGGCCAATAAAATGACCTGCTTTTCTTTTAAAGTAAAGAATACAAGTAAATGTTTTCTTTTAGTGAACCATCCACCTACAAAACTGATGACACTCAGCCTGAGAGATCTAAAACAACAAAAGAAATTTCAGCAGTCTTATTAAATTTTTTTGGAACTACCAAAGCACAAAACCTTTTGGAACTAAACAACTATATCATTTTAATCTTTATGACTAAAACATATTTGTCTAGATTTGCCAGCAGGCACTGGCGACTCCTCTCAGTCTGATTGGATGGAAGTCTGTGAGAAAAGTGGCCCTCTGACCTCAGTAAACACTTTCCTGATGAGTTTATGGTCTCAGTCTTAGTTTTAAGTTTTACTGAACAGGGTTCAACATAACCAGTGGACCAGGACCAGTAAAAAAAGTGATGGTGTTTTCACCAAAGCCAGTTATGAGTTCACCTTTGAATCAAACAATAAGTCATCAATAACAGATACTTTTACATTAAGGTGAAATAAAGAGGCTGTTGTGGGGTGAAAGACGCAGCATACTGGTTACACTGGACAGCACGAGCATTTCACTCACATTTGTGACTACAAAAAGACCCACAATAGAAACGTATTTACATATTTAATCACAAGTGTTCTTCTAGTGTTACAACAGCAGCGATTAAAACCTTCACAGGTAAAAATCTCATGCGAGTCCTTCATGAAACCACCTGATGAACAAGATTAAACCTGAAGAAACGTCTCCTCAGCTGCTCCCATCCACTGCCAGCTTTTTTGTTTGTAAATTAACACAGCGACAAAGCTGCAGTAACACTGTCGACGGTGAAATAAAAAGGTGTGTGTGTGTGTGTGTGTGTGTGTGTGAGTGTGAAATGTGGCAGCACTGTTGCAGGCTGACAGCAGCTGTGCCACGCAGAGCACAGCGGGCTGTACTCAAGTACATTTATTTTGAAGTTTTAGTAACATTATTTACAGACTAATGAAAAGTGTACATAACATACTGAGTTCTTATTTTAAAATATAAAAATAAAAACTTTTTTTTTTTGCCGGCTAATAAAACTCTGAGCTACAGCTTCGGGGCCGGTGGGGGAGCAATGTTACTGTGGACACTGGTTCAGGTATTTCAGGTTGTTAGTCTTCGTTTACATCCAAAGTTAAAGCAGAGTTTTATGTTTTAGTTTTAGTTTGAACATCTTCAGTTGGAAACTGAAGAATTTGGACCTCGAGCTCTGTGTCTGTGTGATTTTTGAGAACTGAAGGAACATGTAGACTGGGAAACGATCAGTCTGTGAGCCCAACACACCGAGCACTGAAGCTGTGATGAGATGCATTTAGGTGCTAAAAAAGTTTATATTTTGAGGATTTTAACTTTGTGCTCAAACTCAACTCACAGAAGATGATGTCTGCTTTAATAACCACGTGACCTCTCCTTTAGCGCCACCGTCAGTAGAAACTCAGACATTAGGTCGTAGATACAGCTGTGACTTTTGACCTTTCACTGTCTGTGCCGATGTCACCGCTAGCTGTCGGGGTTAAAACTCTCTGCTCTCCCAGATTGAAATATCCGCAGCTTTTCAGTAATGACAAAAAGGACATCCACCCCCTGCTGAGCTGTACTGAGGGACTGAGGATTTCACACACACACACACACACACACACACACACACACACACACACACACACACACACAGAGATCAGATAGTTTTAATCCTCGGAGCAGCAGCAGCAGATGGGCGAGTTTGCCACATCAGGATTGTCAGGTGTCACTCTCACACAGCTCCCTCCTGTGGTTGGCCGACCTCTCTGACATTTGGCAGTCCTGCCGTGTCAAACTCCTCCTATCTGGCACCTCAGCTTGACCTAAACAAACACCCCCTGTCAATCAGCATCCACATACATGCAGACATCCTCCTCGTGCTCCTCCTCCTCCATCGTCCTGCTGTTCATCTGTGTGTCTAACCTTTGACCCCTTACCATGCTATTGTTCAGCAGGCCGAGGCCACCCCGCCCTCCTCACCCATAATCCCTGTGATCCCAATCTCGCCAATCCCAGCCGAGACCACCGTCATCCCTCCAGCATCACAGGTCTTCTTTTTTTGTTCCTTTTTGACTTTCCTCCTCTCCTTTCTCTCTGCTCCATCCTTCCCTCCCTCCATCATCAGATTTCCCTCCTCGCTCATTTGGCTGCCCGCCTTTCTGTAAACTTCAGTTTTCCATGTCGGCCGTCCAGCTGTGGCGCTGATGAAGTGAGCAGATTAGAGATAGAAACAGCGGGAGGAATGCCACGCTCCCCCCGTTTGACTTTTCAGAGCCCATCTGGCTCCTCCCGGGTGGAAAGCGAGCGAGCGAGCAGGGCAGTTTAGAGCTAGACAAGGAAGACGAGGTGAAGGAGCAGCTTCTCCCCTCCTGCACGAGTGGATTTGATTAATTTTCTTTTTTTTTTTTCTTAAGGCTTCATGCTTCAGAACTGCATTTTCTGCAGCGTGAAATGCCACCATGTACGTACCGCTCTGTGCTCGCTAATCTGTGCTCAAATACACAGGCTTCCTGTTTTAGGCTGAGCTCGGTAGCATCATGAGGAGAGTAAGTCTTTTAGTTGCTGCACGGCGGCCGACCCAGGCTCACCGTGGGGTGTGATCGGAGGGGTGGAGCTCAGGTTCACGGGGGTTTATTTATTTTGAGGATGTTTGTTGGTGGAGATGTTTTCCTCTGTGATGTTCTGATGTGTCTCCTTGTCTCCTCAGGCCAATCCTCCGCCTGTGGTGGTCAACACAGATAGCTTGGACACGCCTCCATACGTGAGTTCAGCTTGTTTTTTACCACCTGGATTGTGTTTTTAATCGTGATGTAATGACCTGAAAGTAAAAGGATTTAGATAAGTCTTCTATCTGAGGACTGAATGTTGTCACATCATCAGAGGTGGTGTTTGAATGGAGACAGCAGTGCTGTAAAATGGTCTCCTACAGGGAGTGGAGGACCAAAACTCCCCAAATCAAAAATAATCTTGATCAACCAATAGGTGACGAGTTTAACCCATGACACACTAAAATAGAAAGATCAACAGATGATGAATGAATACATTGGTGGATGGATGATGATTTATGGATCAATTGGAAGATGATGAAAGATGGATGGATAGGTAGATAGATGAAGGGATGATACATGAATTGATGGATGATTGATGATAGGATGGATAAATGGATGGATGAATATATTGACAGATGGATGATGTTTGATAGATATATGGATAGAATGGATGGATGATAGATGGACAGATAGTTGATAAAAAGATGGATAGGTTAATAGATGATAATAGATGGATGAATGGATGGAAGATAAAAGGATAGATCATTGGATATATGCATTTATAGGTAGATCAATAGATCTTAAATGCACCAAAAATGATATTAAAAATAATTGTAGGAAAAAATACATTATTAAAATTTTAATTGATATTTCTTAATTGCGTGGTGGCGCGATGGTTAGCACTGTTGCCTCACAGCAAGAAGTTCGACTCCACCATCTGGAGTTTGCATGTTCTCCCTGTGTCTGCGTGGGTTCTCTCCAGGTTCTCTGGGTTCTCCGGCTTCCTCCCGCAGTCCAAAGACATGCAGTTAGAGGGCTTAGGTTAACTGGTGATTCTAAACTGCCCATAGGTGTGAATGTGAGTGTGAATGGTTGTCTGTCTCTCTGTGTTAGTCCTGTGACAGACTGGCGACCTGTCCAGGGTGTACCCCGCCTCTTGCCCTATGG
>VUQS01028511.1:9969-22913 GCA_015108495.1 Heterochromis multidens | reverse complement strand
GGTTAAGGAGAATAGATTCAAAGCTCTTTCTTCTGTGTGTGCGTGTGTATGTGTGTGTGTGTGTGTGTGTGTGTGTACGTGTGTGTTGTCCTCCCTGTTACTGAAAACATCTCTGACAAATTAAAGTGGATGTTTTCCATTATCTCCTCTCAGGCTAAATGAAATGTCTCTGTGACCTGTGAGAAATGTATTGATGAGCTGCCAATATTCTGATTAACCCTTTAAATTTATTACACATTTCTGTCATAAAAATCTTTATTCGTCATTGGTTAATAAATGAACTTGCTGCACTGTAGTTGACATCTCCCCCATACACATGCTCAGTACTGAAAGACCAAAACTGTTCTAACCCACCAAGGTATGGACTGTACAAGACTAAAGGTGCCCTGTGGTATTTGGCACCAAAACATCAACAGTGAATTTTTTTTTTGTGTTACCTATTACTTAACCTTTTTGCCTTTAGGTCATGTAAGCTGCAGTCTGTAATCATCTGCATCAGACTTGGTCTAGCACATCACCCAGCATCCTGTTGCTGTTTTTTTTTCCTTGAATAACTTTTGATGGATGCTTAACACTCCTGACTAGCAGCAAACCTCAAGCCTTGCTTTTTTAACAAGTTGGCTCTTGTCAGTGTTAGAGTTTCTCTTGAATCCTACTCATTAGTTGTTTCTACACGTGACAATATCAAGATAATCAGGTCAGGCCATCTTCTTAAGTTATTCTCTCTCAAGTGGTACGCACTTTTCAAGGGCTCTTACTACTGTAAACTTGGTTAAGTAAAGGGAGCTGCCTGGAAAGGGCATTCAAGAGGCAGGACATTTGACACACAATCAATCAATGTGAATTCACCAGGCTATTACTGGTACTATTCTCACATCGGCAGCTTCAGGTGTCACATGGGCATTGTACTAGTTGGCTGACACTTTCCCCAGCAGAGTATTGTTTTAACTTCCAAGTCAATCATGATTCACTAATCATTCAAGATATATTCATGCATATTTTTGATCAATGAATTATGTATTTACTGTGTATATACATATTTGTAGTATACACTATGTATATACTACAAAAGAAAGAGCTGAAAATTTGAATTTCTATACTATTGTGTAATGTGAAAACACTAAGTTTTGAAATATTTCATCAGTGGTAGGGAGAGTGTTAAACACCATTTAATGTCTACACTGAACATTTATCTTGTCACATGCACCCCTTTTGTGTAACATCTACTAAACGCTTTGACATAAAAAAAATAATAATAAATCAACATTATTCATTCAATCTGTATGTAAAATTATACTTTTTTTTGGCTCATTTTCATTTTTTATTTTCTGTTATTCTATTTCTTAATTAAATTTGTATTAATTTTGTGATTCAAGTGTAACTTGCAACAATGCTGCATCTACATACCTATAACACATTTACTGGCTTAGCTTAGCATGCAAAAAGTAGCACCAAACACAAAATGTGTTGTATTTGATAAAGGAAAGGGTCACTTAATCAGCAAAGTTTGACTTTTTCAATTCATCTTGACATACGAAATTTGATTGTATTTGTTGTTGAGACATTTTAATCTGGGCCAAAGTTATATACCAACAAAATTACCCACATTACAAACTATGAGTTTACATTGTTTAAATAAAGGAAATGAAATAAAGAATTTGTGCTATCGGATTTGTAATATAATGACAAACATTTACTACAAACACATAAGTCACTCTGTTAGGCCAGCTAAACACTGAGAAGGACAAAAACTAAAACACTGGCAGAACCTCAGTGAGCCATCTCCTTCCATCCCCGAGGCCTCCAAGAAAAAGTGCTCAGTCTGGTGATGGCAGAGAGGACATGAGGACACTGACGTCAGCATACATATACATTATTTACTTGTGGATGGCATCCATAAAAATCTAAGCTTCTCACTGCACTGAGTTCAACATGCTGGAAGACTTTGCTTCTCATGTATATGGCATTTATTGTGTTAAAAGAACAAGCTTTGATACATTAGACGAAAGTGTAGTTACGTATATGCTGATAAAAACACAAAGACAGACAGGAAGAAAAAAATAATATAGAGAGGCAGGGCCTCTTGGAAGAAGAAAAATATCTGTCAAGATGGCAAGACACAAAAGAGAAGAAGCCCAAATTAAAAAGAACAAGACAGAGTTTGAGTGGCAGGATTGAGAGCGATAGAAAAGATAGAGATAAAATGAAGGGTTGGCAGCATCAATGAAATGTGATAATGAAAGAGAAAAAAAGAAAGATGACTTATTTCCGCTTCTCCAAACTGTAAGTACTGTGTCACTGAAGCAATTTAACAAAGTGATAAATAGCTTTCCAGAGAATTACACACCTTATATTTATCCTCGTTGTCAGGCAGACCCCTTAAACTAAACTGTTTTTTTTAACTCTTTGATGGAAGCCAAAGGAGTCATATATGGGTAGTTTATAACACACTAAGATAACAGAAAAGACACATAACATGCTCAGCTTTTAATTATTTTCAAAATTATAGGTAATACAAAGTATGTTTGATCACCATCAGAATGTTTTTTACATTTACATAATTTGGGTAGTGAAAACATTAAAATGAAGAAAGGCAAAATTCCTTATTTTATGAAATTTTGTGAAATCCATATGAACAAATTGATGGTAAATCATTCATTCCGCTCATCCAATTCAGGGTCATAGGGAAAGATGTGATGGCAAAACATCTGTTTTAAATTACAGTTCTGTTATTTTATAAAACAAGCCCTATGTTTATAATTTTCCACTTCATTCTATCAGATATGACATTTTATGTATTAATGCAGAGATGAGGACATAGGAATGCACTGCTATATGATATACAATGGGGGGAATAATTACTTGTAATTTGTAAGTTTGCTCACTTACAAAGTAAATGAACAGCCTCTAATTTTTATGGTAGTTTCATTTTAATGGAGAGAGACAGAATATCAACGCATTACATCAAAGTTATACACTGATTTATATTAAAAACAAAAAAAGAAAAAAGTAAACTCTTTTTAGGTTAAAATTCTTCCTCCTATCTCAGTGCTCCCATTTAGTACATCTGTTTTGACTCTAACCAGTATCTTAGCCTAGTAGCCTAATTGATTAAAAAAAAAAAAACTTAAGACACTTCGCAAAATGGGGACCCAGACTTCACAGTATTATTTGAGAGAAACCCAGTGATTCCTGGTTGAGCAAACGCATGGATCTTTTCACCAGAATAAACCACTGACAAATGTATGTTATGGAAAAATGTGGCTTCTAATAGCTCCTAAAGTGTTCTATCTACATATTTTGAAAGCAAGCCAGTCACCAATCTAACAAACAGCCTTTTGCTCAAAGAAGCGCTTCAGATCAGGAAAGGATTTCTGATACAGTTTACTATATGCAAAACTTAGTTTGCAGTCTTGTAGAGCCACACTGTACCAGTGGCTACATGCTAACATCAGCATGCCAACATGTTAATATGTTAACAGACTGTTAGCATGCTAATGATTAGCAGTTAATAGTCACCTTGTAAATGGGGCTGAGATTTTTGACCTGCAAAGTTATAAGGTAAATATGTACAAGCAGAGTTTAGCATGCCAGCAGTTACTAATTAGCACAGAAGTAGCTGTCCAGTACTAAAGGCCTTACTGGACCTGAGGTACAGTACAATGCAGTCAGCAAGTAGTGGAATGATTATAATTTATTCTGAAGACAACACAGATGTGTAGAAACCAAAAAAATGTGAACCTCATAAAGGCAAAAGGTAAAAAGACCACATTTTAAGTTTAAAGGACATTTTAGTTGTAGGTATGCAAACAGGTCCCTTAACAACCTAAAGGGAAAGCATATGAAAGTCCAGATGCAGTTAGATATAGTGAAGAATCATCTTATCAGACTAGTACATAGATAATTCTGTTGATCAGATCTCTAAAGTGTCCAAACCAAAGTAACATATACAGTGCATCCGGAGAGTATTCACAGAGCTTCACTTGTTCCACATTGTGTCACGTTACAGCCTTTTTCCAGAATGGATTCAATTCATTTTTCACCTCAAAATTCTACACACAATACCCCATAATGACAAAGTGAAAAAAGTTTGCTTGAAATTCTTGCAAATTTATTAAAAATAAAAAACAAAACTATAATATGTACATAAGTATTCACAGCCTTTGTTTAATACCTTGTTGAAGCACCTTTGGCAGCAATTACAGCCTCAAGTCTTTTTGAGTATGATGCTACAAGCTTGGCACACCTATTTTTGGGCAGTTTCTCCCATTCTTCTTTGCAGAACCTCTCAAGCTCCATCAGGTTGGATGCAGGTTATCATCAAGGATGTCTCTGTACATTGCTGCATTCATCTTTCTCTCAAACCTGACTCATCTCCCAGTTCCTTCTGCCAAAAAACATCCCCACAGCATCATGATGCTGCCACCATGCTTCACTGTAGAGATGGTATTGGCCAGGTGATGAGCAGTGCCTGGTTTCCTCCAGACATGATGCTTAGCATTCAGGCCAAAGAGTTCAATCTTTGTTTCATCAGACCAGAGAATTCTGTTTCTCATGGTCTGAGAGTCCTTCAGGTGCCAGAAAATCATTCACACCCACAGCCATCAGGCTTTACAATTCTTATACAAATAGCAGATCAGCTATGTCAGACATATGAATTTCCCTTTGGGATCAATAAAGTTCTTCTTCTTCTTCTTCTTCTTCTTCTTTTGGCAAACTCCAGGTGGGCTGTCATGTGCCTTTTACTGAGGAGTGGCTTCCATCTGGACACTCTACCATACAGGCCTGATTGGTGGAGTGCTGCAGAAATGGTTGTCCTTCTGGAAGGTTCTGCTCTCTTCACAGAGCAATGCTGGAGCTCTATCAGAGTGACCATCAGGTTCTTGGTCACCTCCCTGACTAAGGCCCTTCTACCCCGATCTCTCAGATTGGTCGGGCGGCCAAACCTTTTCTATTTACGAATGACGGAGGCCACTGTGGTCATTGGGACCTTCAATGCTGCAGAAATTTTTCTGTACCCTTCCCCAGATCTGTGCCTCGATACAATCCTGTCTCGGAGGTCTACACACAATTCCTTCCAGGTGTGTGCCTTTCCAAATCATGTCCAATCAACTGAATTTACCACAGATGGACTCCAATCAAGTTGTAGAAACATCTGACAGATGATCAGTGGAAACAGGATGCACCTGAACTCAATTTTGAGTGTCATGGCAAAGGCTGTATATACTTATGTACATGTTATATTTCTGTTTTTTATTTTTAATAAATTTGCAAGAATTTCAAGCACACTTTTGTCACTTTGTCATTATGAGGTATTGTGTGTAGAATTTTGAGGTGAAAAATGAAATTTAACCATTTTGGAATAAGGCTGTAACATGACACAATGTGGAACAAGTGAAGCTCTGTGAATACTTTCCAGATGCACTCAATAGTGTTTCTATCCAGCACATTACCAGTGATAAGATCTTGATCAAATCAATGTCAGCACAAGAGCCCATCTTTTGGCCTCTCCATCCTCTTCTTTTTTTTACTTACAAGCGATGACTGGACAGTTTTCCTGTGTTGCTGCAGGGAGAATAAATCACTTTAAGTGGAACCAATTTTGTTGGTCCTTCCAATGAAATAAATTTAACATGATTTTGGCTAGTTCTTTGATGAAGGACTCAAACGTGCACACAAAAAGCACTTGTGTAAGCACTCACTCTCACGTACACACAAGAGAGTCCTCTAACCTCTATTACAGCTGGCACTATGGTGATTTGTTCCCGCCAAGGTCTATATTAGAACCTCAGGGCAGTGAAGAGGAATAACTGGTCCAGAATGGAAGCAGAGGCTCCAACAATGACTTTTTTTTTTTAAATGAAGAAAATGCCTGAGCAAGGACTTTTAGAAATGGACTCTGAAGAATCAAGTATAACAACTACAATGAAATTAGAAAGAAATGGTCCAAAGTTGAGTTAAATCCATAATGAAATGATTTTATACTGAAGCTAGAGGCCATTTTTAAGGAAACCTTCTCCACAATATTCCGTCTTACACACACAGTATTTTGCACACCAAAACTTAGAGTTGACCTGAAAAATCATATTTCCTTTTGTTCAAGTAGTAACCATCCCAGAACTTCTTTTCAAAGTTTATTTTCTTGAGCCAGCTAATCCAACCTCACTCTGATGGCCTAACAGCTGTTACAGTTTCAAAATGTCATAATGCCAGATGACAAATTGTCTTGCTCTTGCTGGATGATTGATAATCTACTGTGGGCTCCATTGGTTTGTCTAAAGTGTTTGCTCACTAAAAACAAGGACGCACTAAGGATGTATAGAAAAAGAAAGGTTGCATATTTTATTGTGAAGCAAAAAGTCTAACATCTGTGTTACTTTCTCTTTCTCTACTTTCTCTACTACTTTTATCACAGTAAAATAAGTAATCTTTCAATATAGTGGCTATCTCTTCTGATAAACTAACATGATATAAACATAAGAGTCTTTGTGTCCTTAAGATGCTGTTGGAAAGAAAATTCTTAGTGGTAAAACTGATTCTCGGGGGATTGCAAATGCTGATTAATAGAAATTAATTTTGAAATGAATGCTTTCAATTATATACAAAGAGACCACAAACTCCCAGAGCTGTGAACAGAATTGGGAACACTACTGAGGAAATATACGTGAGTATATCTTTAAACAGCGATGATGGAATAGTTTCTACTCACAAAATCTCTCCAAACGATAAGCACCTGGAGCAAAGGACATCTTACTAGATAGCCATAGGACAGTTATTCTCAATATGCAACTATAAAATGCTGCTTGTAAATTCAGTGCATGTTAACTGATCTTTACAGCAATTTCTCATATTCATTTAAATAACACATTCTACAGTATTCCATAGAAAATTAGAGCCAATGAGCATCTTTACATTCAGTTTGTAAATGCAATACTTCTGCAAGAACAGAGACAAAAAGTATTGGTTTACCTGAGCTTAGTCGAAAGGTATCTGATGTGTCATGTAGCAGATTATAACATTATTAGATTAAATTACTTTCATTGTTTAGACCCAATAATAGCATCAGATAATTTTCTAAGCTTTTCAGTGTTTCTAGCTTAATCTTATTAGGATTATGATGCCATAGATAGGAACATGGATGTTATTACTACTAAAACTCTGAGACTTCAGTAGTTTGATCTCATGTTTAGCTTCAGGCTGTTTCATGAAAATGTGATCATTTGCGAGCATTGCAGTTTGTGAAATGAGAGTAAAATTAAATAAAAGCGGTGGTTGTGATGTATTTTTTCTTATTTGTTCAGCACAAATTAAACCAAATCAAAAACTATATACACACAGTTTGTGTTTAAATCAAAAATCCCGGTGCCTGGCATTCAGCCCTAATAAATTCTATGAGGAACTTTGTGATCAGAGACATGTCATGTGAAGGGAAGGGGGATGGATGAGTGCTGCTGGCTGTAGCCTTAATTTAAACATAACAGATATGAGGATGGCAATAAATCTCATCTAGCACTTAAATAAGAACATTTACCAAATGTTATGACCCTGACCAGTGCCCCCCATCTGCTTAACCTCTTCTGTGTTTTCATCATATGTAGATCCTGCTGTGCAGTCCTTGAACCATGATTGGACCCAAGTGCCAATTAGTCTGCTTCCAGGCTTTATTCGACCCTGATTGGAAAGGCGCCCCATCAGCTCACCGATCAGCAACTCACCTTGTTGCTGACATCTAATTTAAGGGAGGCACTGTTGTCATTCGAGGAGTGCTATGATATAATGTGACCAGCCTGCCTCTGACTCTCCTGTACTTCACTGTTTACTCTTCTATACTGTGCAAATTCTGTTTGGTAGTAATTTGAAGTGAGTTTGCACTATGCAGATGTTGTTAAAAGCTTTTTAACTAGTTGTTTTTTCTGAAGCCCTTCATCTTCTGCCTGGAAACTGGGCCAAACTTACATCCAGACTGTTAGTTATCCCTTGTTTAGACACATTAGGAGCTGAAATGTTGCACTTGTATTTTAGAAGAATATCTAGAATAATGCATTTTTTGTTTTTGTTTCTTGTAGAATAGATTATAGAGACATATTATTACCAGTTTGTTTTACTTTCATTGATCATGAATCAACACACTTGTTTTTCTTTTGCAGTTTTGTCTCTTTTTTTGGCAACCATTATTTGTTCTATTATTCTTGGTTTTATGGTTTTATGTTCCCTTTATCCGAACTAAGCAGGGACATAACAGCAAAATGTCGCTGTTTCTATAAGGACATAGAAAAAGTGGAATTTTGGCTAAAAATTACAGTTAACATTTCTGATAGCAAGCATCAAGTCAGTGATGAGTTTTCCAATATTCAGTTTTGATCATAGTCCTTAAGAAGCTGCCTTGAGCTGCCTAAATGCAAGCACAAGAACCATTTTAGTTGCCAGGAAAAGGCTGTCTTCAGAGAGCGTCTTCAAAAATCTTTCTTTGGAAATCTAATAAAAACACAGAAAAACTTGTACAAAATGTAGCTGTAGTGCAGAAAATATAGCTGTTGGGCACAGGAAATCAAGACTTTCAATGACTTACTGAGATGCTTGAAAATAATAGATCTGTCATTAACATGTCTAACCCACTGAGTTAGAGGTCTGTTTTTGCAATTCCGGGTCTAAGTGTAACTGTAGTTAGTGCAACATCTCACCAAAATGATGTCCAGCCAAAGCAACAAAAATAAAACCCAAGTTGCTATAACCCAGAGCAAGTTTTTGAAATTTTTGACAGCATGGAAGATGGGAATAATCTCAGAAAACAGAGAGGTAAAAAGAGTCAGGTCACAGCACAGGTCACAGCACAGGAAGAAAGGAGTGACAAAAGAGGAAGAAAAGAGCAGGGAAAAAATTATGACAGGTGAGAACAGGAGGTGAAGGAGACAGCAGAAAATTAGAGGCAATGATGGCTGAAAACTTTTAGAGGTGAGGGAAGACAATGAAAAATGACCAAAAAAAAGAGAAGAAAGAAAGAAGAAGAGTCCAAAAAGCAAATTGGATAAAAGAGAAAAATAAGTAGTAGGATAAAGTATTTTATTTCCTGTTAGCTAATATTTCTTTTTAACTCCTTAAAGACACTAGTAATCACAGCAATTTACAAGCAGCCTGAGGAGGAAGTGATGATTTTAGCCTGTCATGAGAGACAATGGGAGGTGGCTGTCAAAGCTCGTCGGATCAACACATTCAATTTGCCTCTCGGTGACTTCCTATCATTACCACACAAAGCACGGTTGTTAACAGGCTGTGGCATTAAGAATGAAATCTCACTCTCATTCATTATGTAACGGTATGTTTGGAGAGGAATCGCAGAGGCTGTCTCGTCTGGCTTTGTCTCCACTTGAAACCCACGTCAACTTGACTTCCTGCTCTCAGGCTGTCACAATGCAGCCTGTCAAGATAGTCAGGCCTGTTAGAAGTGCATCATTCAGACCTTCATTTTATTGCTGTACTCTGACCATTTTTTATTGTACCTCTCCCCAATTATTTGGATTTATTTTTATTTTTTACTCCTTGCTTCCATCTCGTCATCATGTCTCAGCTGCGCCCCTATTTGGAACTACATCTGAAGGGGTATTTAAAATGAGATCAGTTATTTTAAGCACACTAAGGGACTTAGTTGCTAGTGTAAATGGTGAGTGGAAAGCAGAAGTTCTACAATGGGGGTCCAGCATGGCAATCCATTTATTTCATCAGTTATCAGTAAAAACAAGCAAGCTTCAAAGTACCAGATGGTTCTAGCTCGCTGTCAGCAAGCTACACATTCATTTGCAGACCTGCTACACCAGGAGAATGCTTTTGCAGTAAATATGATCCACAGATATCTGATTTCTAGTTACTCATGTTTTATTATAACCTCATGAGTTGCTGCCTCCTTAAAAGGTCAGCTGCATTCACACATCACATTTGCCTAACATCCTGCTGAATGAGGAAGGAGGAGGCAGCTGTTTAAACTGCATTTTATACTACAAGTGGCCAAATGCATGCAAATACAGACCTGCTCTTGCCCAGATGGACTGATATGAAAAACCTGTCTCTTATGTTTCTACACAGCTAAGTTACCAATTACATTTAGGTGCAATTTAACTGGGTGGGTTACATTCAGAGTCCATGTTTTGATTTACATTCCGGTTGAGATTACTTTAAGGTAGCAAAAACTCCTGTTGTGTAGGTTAGATATGAACTGCACAGGTGGATAATTTGATAGAAAGACACATTTCCTGTGATTGTCACTGGAAATGTGTCTTTCTATCAAATTATCTGTTGAGTTATTGCTAGTAGATTCATTATCAACATATGTATGACTTGCCAGATACATTTACTAAAGTTTCCTGTTCACAGTTATATTTATTTCAGAACATATTTGAAGTTTAGATATGCAAAAAGACAACACTATGCATCTGCACACATAGCAAATGTTTCAACTTGATCTGAGCTTGTGCTTACGTCACACAGCTTAGCTGCACTGTGGATCAGGATTACTTTTTCTGGTATATTTGGTTTAGATATGAGTGTTGTTAGGTCTGTTTGGAGTCCTTTTAAAAAACGTGTTTTTAAATGCATGTTGGGTTCTGTTTGGATGTCCAAAGCAGACAATACTGCCAACAACACTACATAAGGAAGAAAGATGGCACACAAAAAGATCAATCTGTGGAGGAATTCTTTCATAGCAAAGATAATGCTTGTTCCACACCTGCCCAGAAAGAGCCAATCAATGGCTGGAACCTGTAACATTAGCCAAAAATGCGACACATGCAGACAGTATAGGCTTCCGTTCTGTGGTGGGTGGTGTATCTATTCATTATCATAGTAAAGATGGAGACACATGCTTTTTTTCTTTTTCTTTTCTTGTAAATAAGCATTGTATTTGTTCTGTGCTTTGGACTCTGACCATGATGAGACATTCAAGAAACCATAATGTTGTGAAACTGGATGCATGAGTAGTATTAATATAAGTTGTAGGAAAAAGCTCCCTAAACTTTTGAAGCCTTTTTTTTTCTTTCTTTTTTTTAAAAATCAGATTTGACTGGTGATTCGAGGCCCCCTTTACCGCCCAAATAATTGCTCTTAGGCATTTCAGTAATATCTGTCAAGCACCAAGACTTGTCTCTAGAAGGACATTGCTATTGCCTTGGTTTTCTGTGAATAAACACACACAATTTTGCTCTGTGTTCAATCTGAATAAAGCCTTCAGAGTGAAATTCAAACTGTCTTTTACAAAGCAGTGAGCGACAATCAGCACAGAGAATTTGCCAACATTAGATCTTCGTCTTCTCACAGCTCTTTCATTCCCATTGGTGTGCAGAGAGAGAGACGAGCTGCCGGTTTGTTAAAGAGGATGTCATATTGCATTATAATCTCTGGGTAAGAAATTCATCAAACCTTTCCCTGCCATGCGGTGCTGCTGACGTGCTTTTGTACCCCATGGAGAGAAACACTGTGTTAAAGCAACAACCGCTATCGCTGTTCCTGCATCAGAGTAAAACACAACTAAGAACACACTCCCTGCTGCCATATTGCTCAGTATAACAAATGAACACCTGCAGCCTTTACCCCCACCCCCACCTCCTCCTCCCGCTCCTCCCTATAGAATAGACCTCCTTTCCTGGCAGTCCATTTTTTACTCCTGACTTTTCTGGGTCGTCTCTCTAGCTTAGAAGCACACCAGAGACCTCTCTGCTTTTCCCGTCTCTCTCCTCGGTTCTTTCTCTACTAATTCATATCTTTAGCATCTCTCTTTCAGTTATTTTCATACAGAACACAACTGCACAGACTTAGCCTTATTTTGACTTAGAAATATTTTATGTGCTTTTCCTTAATCTCTTCACTGCCTTCTCTTCACACATTTGGCCTCTGTGTGACTTGACAGCAGAACTGAAGAAGAAAACGAGTTATTATACAATGAAGGGAAGCAGGGGAAGGAGGAAAAACAAGAGATGCAGGAAAGAAGAGAGCATAAAATATATTTTTTTTAAAAAGCAAGAAGGGGAAAAGAGACCTACTGTGCGATTTTACTTTTTTCAATTCTTACCTTCTTCGTCCCTCCTCATGCTCTTCTTTTAACCTTTACCACTTTTGTCCTATTCCTCCGTATCTATCTCCAGCTGATGTATGACTGATATCCTCTTTCTTCATGTCATTTTCTTCATCCTGCTTCTTTTCTTTACTCGCTCCACTTATGCTCATCATACATAAGTCCCAACTCCCTTCCTCTCAATTTCCCTTCATGTCATTCTGCTCACTCTCTCTCTCCTGATTTGCAGAAGGCTAATGTCCCAGATCCTCCTTTTAGAAGTGACATCTCGTCTAGCTGCTTTATGAAGCCATAATACCTGATGCACGTTCATGCTTCACACACACATTTAACACTTTCATTTCTACGTTTTTTAACTGAAAGGTAGTTCTCTTGATGTCTTTGTAGGAAACTTGGATTCTGCAGTTTGATTACTTTTGTAGAGGCTTACTCACACGTGTCCTCACAGACATACAGTAGACATACATAGCAATCCAAGTGTAAACCTGTACCAAATCCCACTTCTAATCTTCACCATAACCCAAAGATTTCTTCCTAAATGAGCTAATTAAGGGATAAAATCACCACTTTGGAAGGTTTTGCTAATTTCTTTCTTCTTATGAGAACATTTTGTTCCCACAAGCAAAGAATTACTGCAGCACACACTCTCACACAAAATATAAAGTCAATTAATCTCCCAGTATAGCAGCACCAGGAGCGCCTGTTCTGTTTCTGTTTCTATTAGAGATTTTTTTTTCTCTATCTGATTAATGGCAGGATTAGAATGAACAAGAATAAGTCTGAGAGGAAAAAGTATTCTCCCTAAAACACTTAAGCATTATTATTTTAATCTTTATTATACATTTTTTTTTTTTTTTAAAAAGGGGGGGGGGGGGGGGGAAGAAAC
>VUQS01028510.1:0-14055 GCA_015108495.1 Heterochromis multidens | reverse complement strand
GTTTTCTTTTTAAGAGGAGCTACAGTATCCAGAGTCGTACGTAGTGAGGATGTAAAACTATTAACAAGATAATCGACCTCTGTGGGAATAGAGTTTAGGTAGCTGCTCTGCACTGTGTTAGCACATGGCATTGAAAATAACAGTGGGTTCACTGCGTCTCTTGGGGTGTCCTGTGGGGGTGCTTTGTGAGTATGGGGTATCTGGTCCGTTGTTATGGGTTATTCAGCCCTGTACAACCATGGTGAAAGCTCAGTTAATATTGCAGTATGTCAGGCTCATTTGTGATGTGAGTTGGACTCCACCAGCGCTGCAGTTTGTCTGCTCATAATCTTTAAGGACAGCATTTCTAGGCACAGCCAAGAGGCTGAGAGTCTCCACGGTGGTGGCCTCAGGATCTCATCTCTGCTTTTTGCGGATGATGCGATTCTTTTGGATTCATCAGGCGGTGACCTTCAGTTCACACTGGGGTGGTTTGCAGCTGAGTGAAGAAGCTGGGTCAGAATTAGGCCATAGTTCTCAACCAGAAAAGGGTGGAGTGCCCACTGTGGGTCGAAGACAAGTTGCTGCCTCAGATGAAGGAGTTTAGTATCTCAAGCTCTTGTTTATAAGTAAGAGGAGAGCAGAGCGTGAGATTGACAGACAGATTGATGCAGCATCTGCAGTGATGGTGACACTGTACTGGTCTGTTGTGGTAAAGAGAGAGCCGAGAGTGAAAGCGAAGCTCTGAGTTGGAATTCAGAGAAGAGCCACTACTCCTCCACATCAAGAGGAGCCAGTTGAGGTGGTTCAGGTACTGTATCTGATTCAGAATCAGATGGACACCTGGATGCCTCCTAGGTGAGGTGTTTTGGTCATATCCAACTGGGAGGAGACTCCAGAGAAGACCCAGGACAAGCTGGAGAGATTATATCTCTTGGTTTCGAAATGCCTCAGTGTTCCATCAAAAGAGATGGAGGTGCTGGCAGTGGAGATGGGTGCCAGGCATCTCTACTGAAACTGATGTGCCCACAACCTGGACCCAGATAAGTGGCAGAAGATGGATGGATGTATGGAATTGTCCTGTTAGCCTCAGTCTCTGTTGTTTAAATTCCTCGAACAAAATGCAAAGAATGCCTGCAAAATGAAAAATACTACAAACTGGACAAAACCAAACCCAAACAAACCCAAGTTTCAGTAAAATCCCATCCATCCATCCAAAAACCTTACTTAAAACTTAGGAAATCCATTTACTCAGAAAAGTCCACTTTGAGTTTTCTTGTCTGCCTTTGATACCACTGCTTTCCCTCCACAAACTGGTTTGCAGTTGACAGCCACTGCTGTCGTATTGGTGTGTTGAAAGTTGGTGCCAACTGGAAACAAATCGGTGAGTTGTGGGTGTATGTGGGCACTTCTACCCATTGGTAGAAGGTAATTTTTTTTTATGGTCCAAAGAAGCCTCTGAGTAATTTCAGACTTTTAAAGTCGACTTCTATGTGGTCAAATATGTATTATTTGACAACAAGGGCATTCAAAAGGCCAGTTTTGGTGGCTTTATCTCGAAAACTGATGATTGATAATGGGCTATCATAAAATAATCACAAAAGAGTGTATGTGCATCCACTTGTGAAGATATTCCTGGAATATGACGCTATCTGCTGCACTGTTGGGTTTAGGATGAAGGATTGTGAAGGTCAAGCAGCCCTCACAGAGCATTTTGGTTCGTTGTAATGAAGAGATAATTGAAAGGCTTCCAAACTTGACTGGAACTATGTAAAAAAAAAAGAAGGAAGGTAAAAGTTTGTGAGTTTGAGAATATGCCGATTTCCTGAAGGCGGTTTATGCCAGTGTAAACTCAGTTTGAGCCACCAACAAAGAAAAGTAGAAACTGCTTGTTTGTTCATTCATTGGCCAGCACAAGCATTGGTTTCCAAGTATGTGTTGGCGTCCATAAGATTGGCAGAAACATTTTGGACTTCATCTCTGTTCACACAAAAACTGAATTTCACACAGAGGAAAAAAAAAAACACAGAAGAATAAAAGAACATCTTCCTGCAGAAAAACTCAAATTATTGGAGGAGCTCATTGAAAAACAGGATGTTATTTGAGCATGTTCTCATCCCAGGGTGTCACGTAATGTTATTTCATCATTGCCTGCATCTCAGCTTCTCAGCATTACACACAAGGTGTCCTTTGGCATCTGTTCGTTGACACAACAGTTGTAGCAATATCAATACCCAAGAGAGAGCCCTTCACCTTGATTTTATAGAATTTCAAGGTGCACATTAATAGGGAGAATTTATCAGAATGCATCAGCCGGAAAACCCATGGTTTGCATCCCATTTGGACCTTTGTGTTTTGTACTTGATTTTGGATTTTTTTGTCCCTCTCCTGATACATTTCATTGTCTGGTTTTGCCTTTACTCACTATAGGTTTAGAGACTAAAAACTACACTGATGGCAATGAATGGCACATACAGTATTTGTAGTTTTCTTAGGGCCACATTTGGGTTTGACCGACAGTTTTGAGTCTGGCTGTCTCAACTCGGCCACTGATCCAATTTATGTTTGACTGACAGTTTATTTATTTATTTATTCTCTTTGTTTTTTATTTAAAAAAACAAAGAGAGAAAAAAATGTGCAACAAGGCAATGGGCTCCCAAGGGAGGATGGAGGAGGTTACTGGAGCAGGGATGTAAGGTTTTTGGACAGGGTTGTCTCCTTTTTCCTTCCTTCCAGAAGGTGAGCATGATTCCAAAGATGATTTCCAGACAGGGAGAGATGCTGATGGGAATGCAGACAGACACAATGAGGCTTTTCCAGCTGTCTTTATGGCAATGGCAATTTTATTTATATAGCACATTTCATTATATGTAAACTCAATGTGCTTAAAACAGAAGATAAAAACACCAGGAAATTCCCTAGGGAACAGATGAGAAAGCAAGGTTAGGAAATTTACAGAGCAAGGAGCTACCACCACTGAGGAGGCAACAATCCAGCAAAATGAGGCTTGAGACGGTCTTTAAATGCTGCAGGCTTGATGAGCTGATAACAAACAGGTGAGACAGCCGGAGATACGAAAAACTGGAGAAAAACCTGAAGAACCAGCCCACTGCTCCACCTAAGAGGGGGTAAAGAGAGAGAGAGAAAAGAAGGAAAACAAACTCAGGCCTGGCAGGATCATGACTACTAAACCACAACAGAGCCTTAACAATCTGGTCCTTTTATGTGGAGGACGATGATGAGTGGATCAGAAATAAGTGTGAGAAGATAGACCTCCAGAAGATCTGAGGTCCTGCCCAAACTCACATACATTCACACCAGAAAGGAAAGTTAAGGATGGAGGGAGAGGAAGAAAAGTAGGATCATGACAAGGCAGGAAATATTAAACCCACCCCACCTGTCTCAGGAATAAATCCCACACAGATCAGGATTAAGACACAACGCTGACAGTATCTACAACATGCTGTCCTTTACGTGTCATGCAGATTGTGCTGTAGATGCTCTGATTGTCCCACTATCACAATCTTCAGATAATAGAGTGCCTGAGGAGCTACATGGAGAGACTCAAGGGGGATGACTGTCTCAGCTTGATGGACAACACCAAGAGTCTGGCTGTGGATGTCTTAAAAAAAAAAGCTGTAAATCCACACAGTTTGTGTTTCTCGCTGCATCTCACTCTGCAGACACTGTTAATCTCACTGTGTCGCTCCACTTTCTCACCCAAATTTCCTCTTTCCTGTCCTCCTGCCTGTCTGTCTCACTTTCAGATCTCTGTGTCTAATTAATTCTCTCATATTTCTCAGGCTGTGGGTGATCAATGACCTCTCACTAATTTACTTGGCAGCACATACAGTACAAGTCGAGCGCTATCTGGCAGAGCTGCTGGTGGGTACAGTACATGTCAGCAGGCGGCCATGTGCAAAGTATAAAGTAAACTGGCCTCTGAATATATCAGAGGCTGTATTAACATCTCAGTCCCTGCCTGGAAATGAAGCAGAAATTGAATTTTGAGGCCCACTGCTTCTTATTTCAGAAAACTGACCTTCAGTTCTAATGCTAAGTAGAGATGGATGAATATATTATACACTGTGTACAGAGTACCAGCCCACCAAAAAGCCCACGTCATGCAGAGGTTTTTATATGTCAAGGGACCTTGTTGTACATGAGACACAAAAGAATTTAAAACAAGAGCAAAGAGACTGAAAACAAATATAAAAGGTGTAAAATTATTAAAAAGGCACAAAAAAAATACTACAGAGGCTCAACAGACCTAATATGACTGCAGAAAAATGCATAATGACAAGAGACTCCAAATTCTGACTTTTTAGTTGTTTAAACTCAAAATGAATGTAAACAAAGTGAGCACAGAATTACTTAAAGCAGGCTAAAATGTCAAACTGTGACATGTTTCCTCCAGATCTACTGTTATAAGTGTCAGCCCAGATCAGCTGAAATACTAGAGGCTGTCTGATACAAGAAAGAGGAACTTCAGTTTTATTATTAAGTGATGACAAGTGAAATTTAAAAAAAAAAAACTACAAAGACTATAACCAGAAACAGACACAAAATTAGTACAAAGTTATGCAATATTAATACAAAGACATAAAACTAACTACAGTAACAAGCTAAATGACTGCAAGGACATCCCTACAAAGACATGAAAGTGACTAGAAAAGGATACAAAATGATTCAAAACAAATACTGAGACTAAAAACTACAAAGAAATGGAAAAATGACCACAAGGAGACTGAAAATGATTACCAAGACGAAGATATAGTACAATTATTGGTGGAGGAGAAAAAACTAATTCAAAAAAGAGGGGAAAGTATTCAAAATCACTATAGAGACTAAAAACAACTTCAATGAGACACAAAAAACTGCAAAGACATGAAAATTACTACAAAAGAACACAAAATGATTGAAAATAACTAAAAAAAAGAGACAGGAACTACTAAGAGATGCAACATGACTAAAAGGAAACATTTCAGAGACTCAAAAAGATCATAAAAACTATATAGAGATGCAAATGACAACAAAGACACAAAAGGATTCAACACAATAAGAAAGACACTGGAAAAAAAAAAACTACCAATAGTTGCAATTATATTACACAAAAAGACTGCAAAGATCTGCAAAAATACACAAAATATATATTTGACAACATTTTGAAGACATGCAAAATAACAACAAAGATACAAAACAAGACACAAAAAATGACATAGAGGCAGCGTCCTCTTGACTAAAATGGAGAGGGACCATTCATCTTGTTATCAGCTCTCAGTTCAAAAGCCTGCTACTCTGATGGTATGAGGGTGCATTAGTGCCTATGGAATCAGCGGCTTGCACATCTGAAAAGGCACCATCAATCATGAAAGGTATATACAGGTTTTAGAGCAACATATGCTCCCATCCAGGCAACATCTTTTTCAGGGAATGCCTTGCATATTTCAGCAAAACAATGCTAAACTTCATACTGCATCTATTACAACAGTATGGCTTCATAGTAGAACTGGCCTGGCTGTAGTCCGGAACTTTCACCAGCTGTAAACATTTGGAGCATCGTGAAACAAAATATATGACAAAGAAGATCCAGGACTGTTGAACAGCTAGAATCCTATATCAGCCAGGAATGGGACAACATTCCTCTCCCAAAAGTCTCCTCAGTTCCCAGATGTTTGCAGACTGTTGTTAAAAGAAGAGGGGCAGTACACAGTGGCAAACTGTCCCAACTGTCTTGGAACTGGGGTTGTCCAAAATTATTCAAAATAACAACAAAAAACAACTACAAAAAGACAAAATCGCTACAAGGAGATGCAAAACAGTCTCAAGGAGACCCAAAAATACACAGAATAACTAAAAAGACACAAAAAAGTATTTGAAAGAAAGGCAAAAAAAAGCAACTTAAGACAAGAAATTAGTGCAAGAACTGCACAATGACACAACTATACATGATCATTACAAGGAGATGCAAAATAATGTGCACAAACAGATGCAAAATTTCTACAAAGAGGTGCACAACAATGTGAAAAATATTCATAAAGATTCCAAATAGTTATAAAGGGACAAACAACTATTCAACAGAACTGCAAAGAGACTGAAAATACCTACCAAGAGATACTAAATGTTAGAGGCATACTTGTGCAGAGTACTAAATGAAGTGGCCTCTGAATATCTGGGAGGCTGTATTAACACCTCTGTCGCAGCCTTGAAATGAATCAGAAATTGAGTTTTGAGGACGACTGCTTCTTATTTCAGAAACCTGACCTTCAGCTTTAATACCAGCAGAAATGGGTGAATACATTATGCAGTGTGTATGGAAACAGCCCACCAAAAAGCATCCGTTGCTGCAGAGTTTTTCCCTCCCGCTGTGTCCAGAGGTCTAATGACCTCATTGTGGAACAATCTCCAGGGAGGAAATTTCATGCATTTTGAGATGAACCAAACCATGACGGTAAATGTGTGCACTTTCACACCTGGACGGCGCCTCTGCCCATCGGCTCCATCTCCTCCCCACCTCTGATTCCAATTCAGCTCCACTAATCCATGATAGAGGCACAGCAGGGTCTCCAGAAATCAGTGGCTGGGTCAGGTATTTCCTATCCACAAGGGATTAGCTCAGCCTGCCTCAGGAAAGTAGGAGAAGAAAAGGGGGAAAAAAACTCCATATCTTGTCTTAACAGGCTCCGAAGAACAGGCAGGGGATCAAGTTTTCCTCGCTCTTGAGGTTTATTCATCACACTTAAAGGGATAAGCTAATTCTATGGGGAAAGTGTTAAATTTAGTGAGGATACCTTTCACTTTAGCTTTACATCAGAACATCAGCTGAGGGAAGCATCTGTGAGATAAAATGATTCAGGGTTTGAGCATCACAGATTTAATTAGGTTGTGAAAAGTGAGTGTGTGTTGTTGCGGAAGCATCGGCGCCGGCGCGATTGTTCACAGCGTGAATCAAAAACGGGAATGGAGAGTACAGTAGAAGTTTCTTTTCTCTTAGCAGACCACATGGTGGAAGCTTTCGTGCCATCTGTGCTTCAGTCTCATCATCTTTGGTGAAAATGTAGCGGGGCTTATCACAGGAGACGCACAAAGTGAGCTCAGCTGAAAGAGGACATTATGGCGTCTGACAGTATGAAGTGTGTGAGGCTCCCACTTTTTTGTGAGTCTGAGCTGGAGTCTTGGAGAACAGCGAGTGACAGGTTTGGTTCCCACAGTAGCTTATCTTTACAGTTACTGTCATATGTTCATTTAGGGATGAAGATATTAAATTACAGCACATTTATTAAAGGGGATCTATTCTGCTCATTTCCAACTTCTTATTTTTATTCTTGGACTCTACTAGAGGAGCTTTGCATGATTCACAGTTCACCTTCTGTCACGTTCCCCTTAAGATAAAAAGAACTGTGCTTAATAGCTTGTGGTAATGCATCTAATTGAAATAGCAAAGTCCACTGATGAATATCAGTTCTTAATTGGCTGTGTTTCTGTTTTGTATGGTTGACTTGGAATTTAACCATGGTAGGTGTTGTCATGATTTCACTGTTACCGGACCCAAGAAGCAGCAATTAAGACAAGGAACTGAGCAGGCAGGAACTGAGCAGCAGGAACTGAGCTGAAGCAGTGAAGAGTGGGCAGGTAGGTGTGTTTCCTGAGAGTACGAGGCTGCAGTGGTTTGAAGGGTTGGAGCTTGCTGAGAGCTGGAATTTCCACGAGGCAAGGCAGGTAAGTCTTTCAGTTGAGTTCAAGGGAAGGAACCAGAGATGAGAGTTAACCAACTGTGAGCACAAGAGACTAACGACAAAGAACGGAGCCAATTTACCACCAATGTGGAAGTAACGATCTGGTGGAGAATCACAGCCACAGCTGGTCCTCCAGCAGCCTCCAGATTAACAATGGTTTGAAGGTCCGAGAGTGCAAGTGGAGACAGGTACAAAGCTGCCCATAATACCACATGGAAGGAAAGAATGGAAAAAACAACCCAGCCTGCCTCAGACCCTGACAGGTGTACTGAATTGGCATATCAGGCACAGGTCTGCTCCAGTGTTAGAAAAGCTGATGGTAAGATATGACTTAGAAAATAACTACTTTTGTTGGAAAATGTAGTCAAATGACCACAAAAAGATGTAAATAAGTGATTAAGAAACAAGTGCAAAGAGACTCAAATGATTACAGCATGAGTCTTGTTGAAAACATGAGACAACAAAGCAAAATGAGAAAAAGGGACTCAAAATGACTAAAAGGAGACTACAAAAAACACCAAAATTAGAAAGAAAAAAAGAGTCAAAATCACTCAAAAACAAATAGCAAGAGTTCAAACAACCAGAAGGAGATGCACACCAGTGAAAAAAATGAACATAAATAAATGAAACAAGTTATAAAATAGCTACTTCAATATCCAAAATGACCGCAAAAAGATGCTAAAACTATCAAAGAAATGACCCAAAAGAAACCAAATGACCACAGAAACTCTCAAAACTAACACAAACAGAAAATTAACTGTAGAGACACTGAACACATTGATGTGTTTGACAGTGTTTTGCATGTCTTGCTTCTGTTGGCTCCTTTCCACTGCAGGACGGGCATGGCACAAGCTTGAACATCCCCCTGGTCAGGCCTCTCAGCCTCTCTGTCTCCCCCTTAAGATTCACCAGATTCACAAAGTGATGTAATGTTTTTGTCAGAGCCTCAGTTTCAAGTGTTACCCTGTTCCCTTGACAAAAATGGGATTTTCCATACAGTTTTCAGTTATCACATAAAATAACTGTGGGATACAAAAGTTTATGAAGATAGACTCCACAGGTTGAGGCCACTTTTAAGATTTTTTTTAGGCTATAAATAAACAACATTACATTTGCATGACTTCAACATTACCACCACTGAGGGGCCTTGAATGAACTTCTTCAGTCTCATTTAAGCCTCTATGTTTCTATGGAGCTACTTGTCTGCAAACACTCTGCAACTACTTGCCAAGCAGTAGTGAAACCGTGAAGTTCAAAGCAAACCAGAAGCAGAGAGCATTCACCTTCAAAGTAAAACCTGCCCCTTTTGAAACACGTTGGTTGCAGTGATACCGTCTGCCTTACTTTGAAGGTGAATGTTCTCAGTTTAACTAACACTCAGTGAGTAGTTGGCAAGCGTTAGCTTAGAAGACTTGCCTGCAAACTACAAACAACCACAGCAATCTATCTGCTAGCAACCAAAGCAATCATGCGGCACCCTCTTTGTGACCAATTTCACTTACCAACAGCAAGCAATTTCCAGCAACCATTTGAAAACGGTACATACACATTTTTCCCTAGTGACTGGAGGTTGCCACAGAGTTGCCAACTGTTTTTTAGGCCTGTGTGACGGACTGTTGGTTTAGACTTCTGCTTTCTATTAAGGCTATGATTATTATTCTCTCACTCATCTTTGCAAGAACTGCAAAAATTCAATTCAATTCAATTTTATTTATACAGCGCCAAATCACAACTACAGTCGCCTCAAGGTGCTTTACATGGTAAGGTGAAGACCATACAATAATACAGAGAAAACCCCAACAATCAGATGACCCCCTATGAGCTAGCACTTGGCGATAGTAGGAAGGAAAAACTCCCTTTTAACAGGAAGAAACCACTGGCAGAACCAGGCTCAGGGAGGGGCAGCTGTCTGCCATGACCAGTTGGGGATGAGTGGAGGGGAGATGTAGCTGGAAATGCACAGGAGGAATTAACAGTACATTTCCAGGGAGGTGCACATGAGGTTATGGCGTAGGGTTTCAAAGGAGTTTGCAGATTTTAAGTATAAATCTCCTGTGAAGCCTCAGCTACTTGTTTCTGCAAGTGGGCTTCAAAACTCACCAGTGAGATATTTACTTACATGTTTTATGTTGTATGACAAAATATGAAAATGTCTAGAGATCATGTTTAGACATTTCTCTGACTACAAGGAAGGTGAACCAGAAATGCTATCATTCCTTCAGTACTCTATGGAGGGAAACTTGATGGCTGTTACATTGGTGTTTGCTGTGTTAATCTTACATTGTTGATTAATGGTGCTTGCTTAATATTCAACCAATCAGTGTTGAGCTCTGCACAACAGTTTCTCAGAAATACTTTTTTTTTCCTCCCCTATAAATGGCCCTAAAAACAAAGTCCTTCAGGTCCTTCATTTCCTGCCTGCTGCTTCCTGCAGTGAAAAACAAGTTAATGTAGGAGCAATGGGTGGCTTTTTACAAGTCTGTTTGCAGTGGCTTGTTGTCTAATATCCGCCACTCAAATGTTCGACCATGCCAAACATGGAAAAAATTTTTAAAGGAGCCAAATTCTCTTCACCAATGCCACTATCTCTCCCTCTGAGGTTAAGAAAATAACCAGATATTACATCTTGCTTATTTTGGGTTGTTTCCTCATCATTTTACCTTAAATCAGGTGTTTGGTTTTTTTTGGGAGGGGGGAGGGTGTTTTTTTTTTAAGGAAAGAGCTCCTAAACTGCATCACAAGCAGCAGATATACATCACAGAAAACAAAGATCAAACAGTGAGGCTCCAGAAAGCAGCAAAATCTCTCTTTCGTGTCTCAAATCGTGCTGTGTCACAGTATAATCAGCTGCTAAACTTGCAGAGAAGATGGTAAAAGAGGCAGCTGCAGCTTCACAGGTGTGTGTGTGTGTGTATTGTTTCTCCGCAGTGCCCCACCTCAATTCCCCGCCACATTACATAATTAGGATTATCTCATTCCTCCATCCAGCATGCTATTGTTTGCTATTCCTTTCCTATTCTGTAATCCTATTCTGCAAATGAGCGCTCAGCCTCTGATAGCCACATCTGCTGCGTGTTTCTGCAAATTAAGGAGGAAAACAACATTCCTCTGAGCTCTTTGAGGGCCCCAGCTACACGTGTTTGCAATCTCCATCGTCACGAATTTGGTCATCACTGGCAGTCCTGCTGTGTTTGTTTGGGTAAAATGCCCTGTGTGCAAGTCTGAAAAACCCCAAATGCCAGGCTGATTACCTCCGGGTGGGCTAGCAGTGTTGCCAAGAGCTCAACTCATGAAAACAACTTCTTGCTCAGATATTTACAGTGTGAATCTGAGCTTATGTGTTCAATAAGTCATACTGTGACATTAAAGTGGACCTGTTATGCACATTTCCAGCTCCATATTTTAATTCTTGGACTCCACTACATACGTTTTTTACATGAGTCACAGCTCACAATAATCCTTATTTATCTTATACTGGGCTAGGTGTAGCCCTTCAGTTCATCCTGAGACAAGCTGCTTTAGCTCCTCTTCCTTCAAGCCCGTGGTTCTCAGACTGGTTGGGCATGAAGACTATTTAACATTTCAAATTATGTGATATTACTATAAAAATGTAAGACTGGGGTCTCTCAATGTTTTTGCATTGTTGTTCCATAATGTTACAGAAAAGTCTACATGTGGTTATTTTCTCACCACATCACAATATCGCCAGCTGTTGGCATTACATAATGTATTTGTGGGACTGTTATAGTTAACCAGAATTTGTGGACTGAAAATGCAGATTTCAGAGGCAAACACAAGTTTAAGTGCATGGGTGGGCTAGGAGTGAGAGAGTCCTCAGAGGCAGGCAGGTAGGTTTTAGCAGACAAGGCTTTCTTTCCAAGTACAGGGCGATTTCCAAAGAGCACAGAGATTCAAACAAGCTGAAGGGAATCCAGTGAAACACACTCAGGACATCACTAGAAGAAGAGAGAAGAGCTCTAGGTAAGTAATACAAATACAATACTTTTCACTGCTAACTATAAAGACTGATCTTTTACCGCAACTGCCTTCCATCAAGTCTTTGCAAGGTTTTGATGGAAGGCAGCCATGGCGGGACCGAGACTGGAGCTGGTCAGAGAACACATCTTTGGGCGGTCCTTGCGAGAATGGGAAAACTTGCCACACTAGGAAGGAGCATGAGTAAGAGTGCTGCAGACTGCCAGGCCATGGCATGGACATTAGCATTAAAATATAAGAGGTAAACATGGCAGACTGTAGCAAAAAGCTAATTCACATCCATAGTCCTTAATCATATTAATTTAATTTACTACTGTTTTTTATTATGCTAATGTCGACTAATGTGCACTCTTCCTGTTAAATAAACTAATTAAAAGATTGGATCTATTTTTTAGTCCTTTGTGAAGTCTAAGTCAGCACTGGTGACACCCCAACCCCAACCCCTGGCCCTGAACCCTAACCCTAAAAAGAAAAAAATGCCAGTCTTTGTCTCATGATTACAAAGACGTGTGAGAACAATTAAAAATAAATAAATAACTGGTTAATAAAAAGATTAATAACTGTTTTCTGATTGGCTACCCCTCTCAGCAGGTGGGGTGGAGCTGAGATGACCATATTAAGGATAACACCGCTCTTTATTTGAAAGACTGGCCTTGCTTAATGTGAGCAGTACATATATATGACAGAAAATAAGCATAACAGTCCAGTTTAAGTCATGTAGATCATTATTCCAACATCACAGCATTCAGCAGCCGATCATGTCTCTTCATCCACAAGCAAATAATTTACGTCTACTTAATATTCATTTCATGCCTGGGAACGAGTATAATCAGCACTACAGTATTTGCTGCTGATAATTACTTCACAAGATGAATGTCCTGTTGTGTGCGTGTGTGTGTGTGTGCTTGTGTGGGAGCCCATTTCATCATCATTTTTTTCCTATAAGTATGACTTATTATCTCCAGCATCTGACAGTAATAGTTTTTCTTAATTATGAGGAAAAAAAAAATTTCATAAATAATCCTCTTTATAATTTTAGTCTAAAATCCTGTGATTTGATCATCATAGAGGTGTCCAGTAGTGTTTCTACTATAATTTTTTTTTTTATGAATGGATCCCTATTTTGTTTACTTTGTGCCAAAATTCAATACAGATTTATTATAGTTTAAAGCCAAGTTTATTCCCCCAACAGTATATATCTGTAATCAAAAAGAGCACAAAGAACCTGAAAATAGCACTAGTCTCCACCAAAACAAACCATAAAGCACTGTAATAAAGTTTTTATTTGGAACAACGACAGATCTGTAAATGGATCATTAACAGCAGATCCTAGTTGAGTTTTCAGAAATACATTATCAGAGTAGTGAGCATGACGAAGATGAATAATTAGGCTGGTTGCAAATATGCCAAACTATGAAAGTGTGACACTTGGCAACACTGGTGCAATGGTTTCCTGTTATTTCACTGATCTAGCAGCTTTGGCAACTCATCAAAAAATCCAGCAATGTGTCTGCTGCAAGATAGAAAACATGGAAGCAAGTAGTGGAAGATTTTAAATATTAAGAACTAACTTTGTAAATGTTTTAAGATGGGGATACTGATTGTGGAAACAAGAGTAGTCCCTGCACACCATGCATGAATTGAGTCTCTGGATCCAGAAGGTTATCCAGAAAAGATCATAATATTTTCTTGAGAACATCAGGGCGGTATCTCACATTTTTTCTTATTTAGATCTGATTTCTGTTTGTGAAGATATGACACCAAATGTCCATTTTTGGCCTATTTAGTAACATTAAAGAATTGTTCCAATAATTCCTGGATCTGAATCTGGATCTACCCCAACACTTCAAATCACTTTAGAGTTGGGCCAAGCCCCACGTGTGGTAAAGTTCTCATGCAAATCTGTCTACAGTGTTTTTAATTAATCCTTCTGACAAACAATCACCTCCTTGACTGGAGTAATTAAGCATTCTGGACTACCGTGAAGCAACTGTGTCAATTAAAGATGTGGAATGGAGGCATCTGCTGTCCACTACAGCAGATCCCATTATTATTTTCTTCATTAAAGCTTGAAGGTGCAAAACTGGGTGTCAAATCATTTCCTCCAGCTAAATTCAGACAAAACTGAAATTCTTGTTGTTGGCTCATTGAAGAGATTCTGGCCTCAGCTGGTTCAAACTGGTTGCAAAAAAAAAAAAAAAAAAAGGTTTTTTTTAATTTTAAATATAAAAAAAAAAAAAAGTCATCCATAAGTTTAAATTTGGGGTTATGGTCTCAAAATTTTGACTTAACCCTGTAACACCAAGTGTATCATATTTGATACATGAGTTTTTGAGACCTATAC
>VUQS01028507.1:0-15420 GCA_015108495.1 Heterochromis multidens | reverse complement strand
TTTTTAAATTTCACTCTTCTTTCTTCACCTGCAGGTGCTTTCCCTGCACTTTTAAGCTTTCTTCACTATGCTGAAATAAAAACTAGGCTTTTGTGCAGCAAACTTTTCTTCAGGCCAGTTTTCTTTTAAATGACTCAAGAATTTCAAGATTTGAAAAGATTCCTATAATATCCCCAGATGAATTCTGTTTACATTCACTACTTTAATTCATTCTGTTCAGGTAGGTATAGGTAAGAGCATTTAGCAAAGTGGCAAGAATACAGTTTTACAGCATGACTGACAGTAGCACAGGCAGGAATAATGGGGAAAACTGGGAACAGCTGTGTGAGTGGGCAGATAAGATCAGGAGATGAGTGGTTGCTGCAGGGCAGATAGAAAGGGGAGTCAGGTGACTGGACAGGAAAGAAAATCCAGGGCCATCTGGTGGACAGATGGAAAATTCTGTTTCAAAAGTCCCTTCTGTCATTCTTCTGTCACTGGCAGCAGTTATAGGACTTTCAACATGAGGTTAGGATCACCCTTTTTTTGTAATATCATAGAAACAGAAACCCTAATGTGACATCTTCTTCACCGAAACTGTAGCCTTCATTTAGTAAAGGTAGTAGTGGCCATATTTTTGTGCCTTTCACTTCCTCTTCACATTCGATTTCTGTGGATTCCATTAACGTGCCTACAGGGTTTTCTTTTCTTAAATTTTGTGGTTTACTACACTCCTGGCCAGCTATTTCTTCTAATCACAACAGACATTGGATCTGTGAAGTCTAAAAAAGGAAGTTTGTTTACAGGTTTAACTTCCCCCATTGCTCTGTCCTCAAGAGGATGTCATATGCATTAAGAAAGCACAGAGAGGGGAAGTGAGAAAGAAGAAGGAGAGAAAGAGACAGACAGAGCACTCTGTGTGTAGGTGGTTTCTTCACTTCAGTTAGTCTTGCTAATGTATTAAGGATGCAGGCAGTCAGTGGTGGACAATCATCGTGGGCATGTGCTCTGTTATTGGCCTTGCTACAACTTTGGGGTAAGTGTCACACCATAGATGTGAAGAATAGTATTCTTGTCAAATTTCATTAGTTTTGACTAACAACAACAACAACAAACTAAAATATATCCCCAGTAGAAATATCTGTTCAGCGTTTGCTAGGATAAAAAAAAGTAAACAGTGTTTGATTTCCATTAAATTTGTAACCATTAGCAGACAAAAAAACAATGTTTTTTCCTGCCTATAATTGTACTTAATATGTACATATCTCTATTTGGAGTTTCACAATCGATTTTGATTTAGCAGCAATCACAAGTTTGGTACAAAGTGTAGCAATGACTGCTGTGTTTTTTCATGTGTGTTAAGAAGCTCGCCTGTTGCTCAGTTTCAAAAAGGAATTTATGTAACAGCTGTTTCCTGCTAAATATTATATCCTTCTTTCTATTTTCTAGGAAGACTTGCTGCTTCCGTGCCCTCTCTCACTCTTCCAGCACCTACCCTGGAGATCTGTGTGAAGTCAAAGGACTTGGTAGTCCTGGTCTGCCGAGTCCCTGAGGGTCACCAGGGGGTTTTGTTCATGCTGTACCAGATGAGAGAGAAGGTAATTTAATTTTTTTTTTCAAATGTATGTATAATTTTGGAGCGTGTTCGATTACTCCTGAGCTGCTGCGATTTTATTTCTTTGTTTTTGTTTTATTCTATTGAGGTGGACTCTCAGGACCTGCCCTCTGGTGCTGGCGAAGTTCAATTTACTGTTAAGATACAAGAATGGGATTCAGGCCAGAGTAAACTTTTCTGCTGTCTGTACAGGAGCCAGGAGGGCCACTACAGTGCGTTCAGTCCATATTTGCAACTGGAGCACCAAAATGGTTTGTATATTTGATGGAAACTCATACTTAAAAAAACATCCTACTGCTCACACCTCACATCAAATCAATTCATTTTTAATAAAAAATAGGGAGAATTAAGATGACACTAGGTCACAGTCTGCAATGAGTCGGATGTGGTCTAGGCTGTTGCTTTTCATTGTATTCAAAAAGGAACAAATCTGCATTAATCTGTTGTGTTAATCGGTAGTGATTCCACATGTGGTTTAAAACAATAAACACTCCCATCCGCTCTTTTCCAACACAGCAAACACACTGCTGAATACAGGTGCTCTCTGCGGTCTCTTATTGTCCTCCACTCTGTGGGTGTGTATAGTGGTAGTTACATCCTGCACTTCATATAGAAACCACACACCCTCCCATACAGAAACCCATCAAACACAATGTGTACTGGCTTAAACTGTTGACGGTTACAGAAGGAAGTCTGGCAAACCAGAGGCTGACTGTTTTTGTGCAGATTTTACATGAATTGAAAATCTAGAATGATAGCTGTAAAAACAGTGAGGGCACAAACATGGAGAGATAATGGTTTTATATTTCTCTCCCCTTGTATGTCCATTCCCTTTCTGTTGTATAGATCCTACCCCTACTCGTGGCATTCCCTCTTTCCCCCCTCCACTCTTGTCTGTAGAGCCTTCCTCGGGTGAGGTAAAACATGGGGACATGCTGTCCTTCAGCTGCACAGTCCCTGCTCATCCACAGTCACAGTCAAACAAACCAGCAACCTTCCTTTTGCTGAGGACTGCTGAGCGAACAGGGACAACATCTGTTATCCAGCAGCCCCGGGCTAGCCAGGTATCAAACTTTCAGCTGCAGCCAGGAGTCTTCACTGTGGGGCCAGTCAGGGGAGGAGAGGAGGGAGAGTACACCTGCCTCTACCAGATGACCAAAGAAAGCGGACTGGTTAATTCCACTGTGAGCAACGTAGTTCAAATCACCATTACAGGTAAGGATATCCTAGGTGACTTTTTGCAGCGTTTCTTCATTTAAATTTACCTTGTTATTTCACCAACCTAGTTCAAGTCTATAAGGGGTGATTGCCCAAAGTGTCCTTTAATTATTCTGTAATGTTTTTGCTTCTTAATGTGATACTTTTAAATATTTTTAGAGCAAAAAATGAAAGATTACTACATTAATGACCTGAACTGTAAAATATTCCAGATAATGGATTAGTTAGTGTGGGTGTAACATTAACATAAGAGGAGATATTTGATAATAAACAATAATAGTGAATATTTTTGCATTTATCATTTGTTGAGATTTTTGTAGATTTATTTTCTGCTTAATTAGTAATCCAGTTAGTTAATCATTTGAATACTATTTGCTCTATATTTCATGTGTTCCCAGACATGCTACCGGTGCCGATTCTTCGCCTTGAACAGCAGACAGACGTGTGGCATTTACTGTGCATAGGGTCTCCAGCATATCCTGGTGCTGTGTTCTCTCTCTACCTGGTGGATAATGAATTTTCTGTTGCCACTCTTCACGCAAACGTTTTCGAGCATCAAGTCACCTTCTCACTGCCTGTCCAGGACGCTCCACTGGCTCTATACCAGTGCCAGTACAGTGTCCTACTGGGAGGGAAATGGAGCAACTCTGAACACAGCATCCCTTTAACTGTAACCAGAGGTACAGACTCACACTTCTAATGTTATGTGAGTGAAATGGCCTTTAGAGAAACTGTGACTGATTCTCTCTTTTTCATATTCAAGGGATTCCCCCTACATCATCAACAGGTAGGTTAATAGGATGCCTTTTTTTTTGTTCTCATATCTAAAAAGGCTACAAGACTCAAACTATTCTCTCTACCAGCTCCTCACATAATGACCCTTGGTCCCCTTTAGAGTCATTTTTCAGTATGCAGAGCAGTTGATAAGAATCCATCAACATGTCAAATAAAACTGATGAAATTTTGCAGGACACATGACTGTGGTAACCAGGAAAATATCTGAGAAGCTTGTTGCAGATGTAACACATCTGTATTTTAATCCAAATCTATTAAACCTATTAAACCACATTTAATTTTTTTTAAATTAAAATACATTTTTCCCTAAACAAAATAATTTTATCACCTAATTTACATGACAACCTCACAAAAAAAGTAAAGAAAAATGTAGAGCCAAAGAGAAAGTTAAATAAAAAGTGCTTCATGCTAGGACTCAGGTTATTGGTCAGTGGGTGTCTGTTTGAGTTTGCCATCCACCACCACCTACATCCTGATGTGGTCTTTTGTAGGTTTTTGTTCTTCTTCACATTGGAAATCAATTATGAAAGAACTCCCCATTGCATTGGAAAATGATACTAAATCTTTGTATTAAAATATGATGATTAGTGGTTCAGGATCCACCAAATCTGTTCCAATACTTGCTGCAGTTAAAGTAATCTAAATATGAACTACAAAAAAATAACTCCCAGTCCTTTATTTATTTGATATTAATGCCAGTGTGATGTCTGCAGATTCGTTAAATGTAGACTGGCCTCTTGTCCTGGGCTCTTTCTCGGCAGTGGTGTTGTTCCTTTGTTCTTTGGCAATTGTGATCATAGTGATACACAGAAAAGGTATTTCACACAAGAATCTCTACTTTGTTTTCAATACTCTGAAGCTTCATGGCATGGTTTCATGCTGATTTAATTGTCTTCATTTGTGAAACTCATTATTTCCTCTTTTCCTTTTCATTCCACTCTTTGTTGAAGTGAAAGCAAGAGCAGAGGAAAGAAAGAAAAGGTATTGTTTTTTAATTAGTCTTAAAAACAGCATACATTATGAGATCTTAAATACTTTCCCCCATAAAGTTATAATAAGAAATACAAAAGAAAAAAGCTACTTCCTTGAAAAGAATACATATACAAATGCATACTCAATGATGATATGTAAGCCTGGCATTTAATTAATCCTCCTTTATATACTTGTGTCACAGCATGGATATTGTAATGTATTTTGTGTTTTGTACTGTTTTAGGGAGGATGTGCAGTTCTG
This sequence comes from Heterochromis multidens, assembly GCA_015108495.1. NCBI lineage: Eukaryota > Metazoa > Chordata > Actinopteri > Cichliformes > Cichlidae > Heterochromis > Heterochromis multidens. The sequence goes on along the minus strand of VUQS01028507.1, from coordinate 10,580 downwards.
GTCTCAGGTTCATTCGAAGGATCATATTGTTGGTGAGAATTGCTCTTTAAAATCAAACTTCCCCCTCAGGATTTCTAGATAATTCTATTTTTATTCACTCTCTCTTTCATCCTAATTCTCACAGGGACAAAGCATTGCAGGAGTAATCAGACTAATGAGAGAAACAATAATGACTGATTGATAATGTGAGTAATGTGTGCTTGTTTATTTTTTTCAGACCTTACACTCAGGCATACAAGCTTCTCTTCTCAGGTAAATATCAACCTCACCTAAACCTCAGGATGCTAATAAGAATTCTCAAACATCAAACATGATTAAAATGGAAATAGCTAATTACGTTTCGTACTTTCCTTTCTGTCACAAGATTGTGAGCTAAACGATGAGGCTGGCTGGCTTTGTGTTAAACAATTAGTCAAATCAAGGACCAAAACCATTAGTTAGTCTGTGTCATCATACAGTCCTGTGAAAAACTCAGTACACCCCATAATTCAGTAGCTTGTAGAACCACCTTTTACAGCAATAACTTGAAGTAATCATTTTCTGTATGACTTTATTTGTCTCTCACATTCTTGTGGAGGAATTTTGGTCCACTGTTCTTTACAATGCTGTTTCAGTTTGTGGACATCTATTTATGCACAGCTCTCTTAAGGGCCTGGCACAGCATTTCAATCAGGTTGAGGTCTGGACTTTGACTGGGTCATTGCAACACGTTGATTTTTCAGCCATTCTGTTGTAGATTTGCTGCAGTGCTTGGGATCAGTTATATGATCACGATTATATGATATTAAGCAATCGTTAGCTGTCAGACAGATGGCCTCACATTTGACTCTTGAATACTTTGGTATACGGAGGTATTAATGGTTGACTTAGTGACTGCAAGGTGTCTAGGTCCCGTGGCTGCAAAAAAAGCCCAAATAATCACCCCTCCACTATCATGCTTGATAGTTGGTATGAGGTATTTGTGCTGATATGATATGTTTGGTTTTCGCCAAACATGGCATTGTGCATTATGGCCATAACATCTCCACTTTGGTCTCGTCTGTCCAAAGGACATTGTTCCAGCAGTCTTGTGGTTTGTTCAGATGCAACATAGCTTGTTTTGTTTTGCTTTTTTTTGCAGTTTCTCTGAGCTTTGCGCACACCTGAATGCTCCAGACCAGGAAATTCAATTCAATTCAATTCAATTCAATTCAGTTCAATTCAATTCAATTCAATTCATGTGGTACCCTGTACCTTTTTCCTGAGGGCATTAACTCATACTCTTTATAAAGGATGGGATTTTTATCCTTAGTGATTTTCAGACCCTGCTTTATCACTGACTCTTCAAATATCTCCTTGAGGGAAGATGAAGGGAGCATCCCAATTATCTTTCCAGACCTTTTAATCAAATTTTGAATTTGGGATCTGAGCTTGGCAAAAAGGTTACCAAACCATGTAGAAATGCCATAACTAATTATAGATTCAACAGTTGTCCTATAAAATAGTAACATGATGTATTTATCCACTCAATGGACTCTAAGCCTTCTTAAAAAATGCAAGCGCTGACTGATTTGTGCACACACATACTGCACATGATAAACCCACTGTAACTGACAATCAAAGTGAACACCTAAATACTTAAATGTTGTTCAACCTTCTCTCCACTAATTAAAGCCGGGCTATGATCTCTAATAGATCTAGGATCAAAGATCATTTCCTTGGTTTTTTAAAATTTTATTTATTTATATTTATATATTTATTTATATTTAACAATAGGTTATGCTTCTTATACCACTGCACAATCCTTTCAATCTCGTTTTTGTAAATAGAAATATCTGAATCACAACAGATCTGAACAGACTAAGAATTGCTGTATCAGAAAATTTTATTAGATAGTTATTTGTATACTGATTTCTACAATTGTTTTTATATAATATGAAAAGAATAGGAGAGCTCACATAGCCCTGTGGGACCCTGTGGTACTTATAACCTGTATGCGTGAAAGTGGAATTGACTTTTACTTGCTGTTGTATTTTAATTAAAAAGGCCAGGTTCCACCTAATTATATAAGGATTCACCTTCATGTGTATCATGTTATTTAATAGTGTATAAGGGTTTATGGTATTAAACGCTGAGCTTAGATCCATAAACAATAGCCACGCATAAGCTGAGGGGTTTTCTAAATGCTTTAAAATCAAGCGATTTATAGTAATCAAGGCATCATCAGTGCTTTTCTCAGCATTATATGCAAATTGGCAAGGGTCTAAAAGATGGTGTACTTCACTTCACTTAATTCAATTCAATTCAATTTAGTTCAATTCAGTTCAATTCAAGTCATATAGTGCCAAATCACAGCAATAGTCACCTCAAGGTGCTTTATATTGTAAGGTAAAGACCCTACAATAATAGAAAGAAAACCCCAACAATCAGACAATCCCCTAATAGCAAGCACTTGGCAACAGTGGAAAGGAAAATCTCTCTTTTAACAGGAAGAAACCTCCAGTGAAACCAGGCTCAGGGAGGGGCAGCCATCTGTCGTGACCGGTTGGGGGTACCTGGCTGCTACTTACCCTCTTAATTCCTATATAAATAGTAAGGGCGGACTTAGTTTTTTAGACTGCATAGAGCCCTGTGAAAAACTTTATTTTTTACAGGGCTGTATATATGTCTGTCTGACATATATACAGCCCTTGCAGGAGTTAAGATTTCTGTACTTTTGTTGCAGAATGCTCCTTAATACACATTTGGAGTACTTACTTATACAGGAAATTAAACTGTATATGCAGGACCTCACATTTGTTGGTTCCCAAGTTTACTGGGAGAAATCAGGCATTGGATTAACACACATAAAGTTTGTTTTACTTTTTAACTTACGTTTTAATGGGATTTATTGACAAAAATAAAATAAACTATACTATACTATGTACTACACAATAAACGTATCCTTTAAGCATGGTAGACTTTGCAATAGCAAAACTTCATGGTAGCCTTCACTGGTACACAGAAATAGGTCAGATTAGGCTCAGTGCTCGCTTATGTTGTTCTGCCTCTTTCTTTTGGAATTTCTGGTATTTCTATGGCCTCTATGTTTCTGCTCCAGATTTACTGTGACAAACAACGGTAAACTTCATGAATCTGGTTGCTATAAACATGCACACACCACAGCCAATCAACAAACACCCCCCTCCCAAACTTGCTGTCACCTCAAACCCACACATACAGTATTCCTCATTAGCACTGTTGCCCTGTGTTTGAGCATGTGTTTCATTAGCTGCAATCACTTTCATTAATTAGCTTAATGAAGGGCTCTCATCAGACTAAAGTCTCTCTCCAGGCTCTCTCTGATATGTGCTGCAGCCATCTTAGAGGACAGAATGTGGCCGTCACCAGATGATGCAAAAAGTAACCAACCATTACCAAAGATTAGATGTGTCTCCATCTTATCTGCTGTTTGAGCAGCAGTAATTTAATCAGGATTCAAAACTATTTTTTGGTGTATTATATGTTGATTATGACTCATATTATTACACACTGTTACTGCACAATCAGACAGAGAGGATTATTTAATGTTGGTCAGACATGAAACAGTTTCATTAGCTAAAGGCCTGTTAGAGTCTAGTGGAGGGGAGGCCTGAAAGACAGAAATGAAATACAGAACTGCAATAATACTTGTCTCAGTGGGGTGATATGCAACAAAGGACATAAGCAGATGACATGAAATATGGTCACATTAGAAATTGTGAAAAAAGGAACTTTAATATCATGGGAAAGAACAGGTGACAAATGAGGAACAAGAGCTGTCCGAGTGTGCATAACTCCACCAAGGCTGAACATTTCCTTTCACACCGATACATGAGTTTAGCCCCGGGATTTAGGAGAATATCTGACTCTGGATTAGTTTGTAATATTTTTTGAGAACATCGAGATTATGATCTCTCTTATTTAAGAGAGTGATATGCATTTGTGAAGATATGACATAAAATTCTTCCTGAATTCCGATATAGATTGAAAAGTTAATCACTTCAAAGATGGCCAAGCCCCAACTCTGGTAAAATTTTCATGCAAATCTGTCCCTAATTTTTTTTTGAGTATTCCTGCCAACTGTTGTGTTGTTTTAACCACCCTGACACCATACTAAGTTGTTGGTAGTTCTCACGAAACATGAAAATATATTTAGCAGTGAAAGCAGTGGATAGGATATGAACTATGCCACAGGAAATTACCTCAAGCTTAGATCTTTAATAGGTTGTCTGTTGGTGTTTGTTTATGTGCAGGACTGGGTCAGCAGGGACACTGAAGCAACACCCAGATCCCCTCTCTGGAGCCCTCTTTCAACATTCACGACACCGATCCATTAGAAATGTTTGCCACCCCCCTCCCCCTTTTCTCTGTGAGTGTGTGGGAGTGTGTCTGTGTGTGTGTGTGTTTGTTATCATAGTTTATCAATGTAGCATCAGCTGAAGGTTACGCAGCAGGACAGGAAAGGCTATTTCCTCAGTCTCTATTTCATGTGCAGCAGTAACTGTACAATTAGACAGGATGTGATGTTTGTTAAATGTTTCATATATAACTGAGCCAGCTGGTCTAAATACAGATTTTATTATTGCTGTTATAAAGCTTGTTTTCCTTTGGAAGCATTTTGATATTTTATTTTTGGTTATGATTAATTATATTAAAACAAGAGCAAAACTGCAAAGATTCAACATTTGTCTTTTTTCTTGAATGTAATAATGAAAAAAAAGTATTCACAAAAATTGACAAATATCATCTCATGACTATTTCACAAGCTGCAGTGTGGTTATGTTGAAAGTTTACCCTTGATCTTGATAAAAGCAGCCGACAGAAAAATCTCACGTCAGGTCTGTTTAGAAAGTGCTCTGGAGCTTTCAATTATTTTACAGGATCTTCACCATCAGATGGAGTTTACTCTAAAACTCAAGCTCTTAAGATGAGATTGTTTTGACAGATGTCATGTCTCATGTGTATCTGTGCCATCTCATAATAATCTCATGTGTCCGACTGCACAGGCTTCACTTTTATGATAATTTACAGCATTTCCTAGTGCTTTTGGCAGACTTACAGTATATGCCAGCACAATATTTACTTTTTAAATTACTTTTTTACTTTCTTTTACATGTATACATTTTATTTGTGTAGTACTTACCAAACCAGAACCATAAAGTACAAAGTGTTTTACAAAAAAAAAATACAAATAACATACTATATACATGCAACATAACCACATAACCATGTTTGAGGTTTATTATATATATATATATATATATATACAGTATGCAAACACATACACACACAACTCTTGTTAAATAAGATCATGAAATCTTTCAATAAAATACTTCAGTAGAAATCAGTAGAAATTTAAAACTGGTTGCCTATTCTTAGAACTTTGGTTTATCATATGTCTGCATTTATAACCGGGTACAGGTCAGGACAGGTGTTGCATGTATTTATGACACATTGCATAATGACTGTAAAGGAAGAGGCAACTGATGACACCAAACTTAACTGACCTGCTGTAGTTTTGTTAAATATTCTGTAGAGGGCACTGTTTCTATAAATTTTTAGTGTTTGAAAACCACCTTGCAAGACAACATAAGGACTGCAATTTAACAAACTGATCTCCTTTATGGTGACAAAACAGGTCCCGTGTTCAGTAGAACATTTCTAGCTTGACATGCATGAAGCCAAGCACTCCTGTAACTCCAATACTAAAGCAAATGACTCTTACTTTTATGGCATGTAATGATAGGACAAGTACTACAAACATTATGAGCCCTCATGTCTATGTTTGAAAGTGAGCATGCTGAGACTAAGTAAAAACAAGAAAGTAAAAGGACTCAGGAGGGAGCCACACCTCCCACCTGTTCATGTAAGTTTTATGGTGGACAATAACTCAGCAGAGCCTAGCTGTCACTGTGTGTCACTTCAGAAAACGGCAAAAAGCCAATTCTGTATTAGAACTGAGTTTTATTGCATTTACCACATCAGCACAGAGCAGAGAATATATAATTTCACTTCCTGTTCCTGCACCCTGGGAAACACAGATGAGATGTGAGGATGGACTCCAAGGCTGAAGAGACTGTCTGTTTGTCCCCTTCATATTAATATCTGAGTCATACCTTAATCCTCCTGTGTGGTCACAAGCAAGCGCATACATATACAGCAGAGATATTCAGATTCAGATAGCAGCATTAGGCAAATCTGTTCAAATGAGAGGCAGAATAACGATAAGACGCTTCAGTGATGCGAGTTCAACATGTTCATGAACTTAAGTGGCACTTTAATTTGCCCATATGCCACACTGGCTTACAGCAACCTCACCTTGTCACCATATGTGACACAGTGAATTATGAAGCAGATTGATATCAAATGACATCCTGAATCTTGATATTCTTGATATTGATGATAATTGCCCTTTTAAAGTTGCCCCATGTTGGACAACATTGAACATGAAGGTGTTCGCTGAACTCTGAGGCAGCTTTGGGTTCATATTTTCATTTAATGTGATGCAGTGCACTTGATTTATTTGTATTTGAGGAGTAAAGCAAGGGTTTAGGTGCATCTTCTGATCATCCTCATTAGAATATTCCTTTACAATATGCTTTTGCTTCTGACATTTTCTGACTAATTCATATTAGCTCAAGGCCTTTTGATTGCCAGTTCGCCCATGTCTTTCAGTGACTCATGGGAACACTCAGTAATACAACTTATTTAATGGTTTACAGTATACTACAAGACCAGAGGCAAATGTGAATTACTAAGTCTAATGTTTTTCCACAACCTTTAAAAGTACTTTTAACTGACAGCATAGTAACCTTTATTAATTGATATTAATCAGTAAACTGTGAGCAATGAGCCCACTTGCTGATTCATTAGGAGACTATTTTATTTAAAGACTGAGATGTGTTTGCAGTGAACACATATTAAATAGGTCCACTCCTCTCTATACACATAGTGAATGAAATCAAGTGGGCTTATGTAACATCAAGGTATAAAATAAATGTTTATTCTCTGTGACTCAGCTATGCCATTTATCCCCTCCTCTCTCAAACATCAAAACAATGGAACACATCCACCCAAAAGCCCACATGTAATGAAATCAAAAGAATAATTTCTGAAACCTCTGTGTTATCTATTGACGGTACACAAACATATGACACATAGTGACTGTGGCTGGTGGCTTCAGTATCTGACATCAAACACCCGTTATTGTGTTTGAATTGAGAATGATATTAAACTGACTAATTGGTACACGTGTAAGGTCCATGCCTGGGTCAAGTTACAGAACCCTGGGCACAAATGTGCTGTGGGGCCCTCGCCAACACAGAATAGTTCTAAATGTACCTTACTGAAAATGCTACTGTTACATCTTCATTGAAAGCTTTAAAGTAGCTGTCATTACATAGATAATGAAGCATCCTGTGCTTTTTCATAGTATAGTGGTTTACACATTTGCTTAACAAGCTAAACATCCCTGGATTGATTCTGCCAAATCAAACAATAATTAATGTGCAAGTAGAGTTCAGAGAGCTTTTCTCAGGAAAATCACACTTTTGGGATGTGTCCACTTAGAAAAGGAATAAACATATTTTTTGTTGATCTAATAAAAAAATGCAAGCAAAGCAGAAATATCCCCTGAATATTCACTTCTTCAGTTGTGAAGGGCAGCTCCAACCAGAGCCATTACTTACTCAGTGGCTCTTGCTCCTACTGAAGTCTGAGGTGATGTCCACTGTGACTGTGAGCTGCTGCTACAGTGTTGTCTCAACAAATCTAAAGTTAACTGCAACATTTTCATAAAAGCTTCACATACCTGTTTTTTTTCCCTCAGTTGGAAACTTTATTTGTGCCTTTGGATAATCAGGTAAGGTAATGTTTTCCATGACTACAGCCACACAGGAGCTGTTAACAAGGAACAGGGCAAATGTGGAAGAATTCAGATTCATTACTTAAGCAAAAGTAAAACCAGAATGTAAAAGATGTAGTAGCTCATCTGCCTCATGATCCATCACAATTCACAGGTTATTGCCCGTAAAACGACAAATGTGACCTTGATCTTGAACACATTTTGGTTGAAAACCCATTCAGTGATCATTGTGTGTAAATTTGATTAAATCCACGGCTTCTGTCACATGCCTCGCCATGCATGAGCGTATTGGTCCTTTGGATGGATGAGCTAAAAATAACTAATATATAATGGATAAAGAAATAAATATGCAGCTTTGATTTGAAAGAGCTGGAACATTGTTGTTGTTGGTCTAGGATAAGCTCACTCCATATAGTGTTTGGTGGATTAATTTCTAACAGTTTTATAAGGTAATCACATTTTGTGTGAAAACTTGTCGAAATGCTATGGTTTAAAAACTGTGGCTGACAAAATGTAAAAACTATAGTATAAAGATATGGCATAAAACAGTAAATGTTGGCTTACAAGGTAAATAGCTCATGCCCTTCATGTATTCTTCTACTTTTGTCCTCTTGACAATGAGGTATTGCAAGAGCAGTGACTAATCCTCTAAACACCAACTGTCTCACACAATGTGGTCTCGATGACTTTGTGCCAACAGGACTTTGGAAGACAGTGATAATGAAATATCATGGAAATGAGTTGGACTTGTGATAGACAGGTATGCAAGGTTGTTATTTTGTCAACACAACTTGAAAGAAGTCAGATTACGTATCAGAATGACTGATAACTTGTAAAATTAAGTTTGCCTGGCCAGCCTGGATGCCTTGACACAACATAAAGAAAAATATCTTTGATGTTTTAGTTTTTATTTTGAGGTAACAAAGTCAACTATGTTTTACAGATCTAATTTTAGTGTTGATCTTTGATCTCGTAGGAGTTTTTCTCCTCAGTTCAATACCAAGGCCTTTGGTGATATGCCAGAATGGCTTGGCAAGATGGCAAAACAAGGAAAGTTGCCAAAGCAAGGCAACGTTTTATTTATAAAGCACCTTTCGTACACCAAGGCAGATTCAGCATACTGTACATAGAAATTAATGCAACACAGATGACGAGTCAATTCAAATATATGTTTATATAACATATATTTGAAAAAATATAAAATATATATATTAAAAAAAACAAACAAATCCTAAAAAAAAAACAGGGTAAAGAAGCCAAAGGTAAAAATAAACAAGATTTAGAATCATAATAAAAACTAGAACAAGATTTAAAGGTTAGAAATTATTATTAGAAATGTCTAATTTTATAAAATTATAATTAAAAATAACATAGAATGAATGAAGATTTATAAAAAGATAAATATAAAGACATACAACTTAAAAACAAGATTAGTAGGTAAAAGAATAACAATAATTCCAAGATTAAAACACAAGTAATGTTAATGGATATATAGTAAAATCCAGATTTTAAAATATTGAAAATATACTGAAAAGCACATGAGAACTTTTTTTAATGTACTGATTTAATGATGTGCTGATGGTTGAGACATTCCTAAGAACATCAGGTAGTTTCTTGCAGCATTGTGCAGCATAGTGAAAAATGGAACTTATTAATAATTTTGAGCACTTAAGTTGCTGTGGCTCCACCATAATAATGTACCCGCAATGTCACTGGGCTGCGTCCAGTCAGAATGAGGTGATAAATTATTCAAAGGAGACTGGGAGGTCACTAAAGCATGATCTCATCTCATCTACACTCATATACACCCACAGAAAGGTCCATCAGGGCATTCATACTGCTTAATTCTAGAAAAGATCTTTCAAACCAGGGCAACTAACTGTTGAGAAGATCTGTGGCAAATATAACTCATGTAGTGTTATTCTCTAACTGAGGCAATAGTGAATGTATTTTATATCTCAGTTGGGTTAAGAAAAAGAATACAGTGGAATATAGGAGATAACCTTGAGCAGAGATACTAAAAGTAAATGGGGTAACTTTCCCAGTTTTTTGAAATTGTATTTTTAAATATGCAAATGAGGGCTAATGTACACCAATTTGGATACTTACCCAATACTGGATAAAGCCAATACTTCTTTCATTTTACTTGCACATTGGAGTCAATGCTATTTGAAGAGGAGAAATTTCTTTTTATCACATCATAAATCACATATTTCTGTGCATAGCCAGAGGAAGAAAAAAAAACGTTCTATTTTAGGAATAAAATAGAAAGAAAATGGCCTTTAAAATAATGTAAAATTCCATGCATTTTTACTGAAAACTAGTTGTGGCAGCTGAGTCAGGGCGTGGCGTCGGGGGAGGCCGGCCAGCACACCGGGCTGGCATGAGTCAATTAGGCCTCTCCTATTTGATGAGGACGCTGAGACCTGACCGGAGGGGGGAAGAACAAGAGAGAAGACGGCGAGTGGCAGCTGGCGAGCCGTGCAGCAGCCGACAAGTCGCGGGGGCTGAGCCGGAGATCCGACGGCTGGAAAGGCGGCGAAAGCGGGGCTGGGATAGCTGCGGGAGCCGAGCGGGAGATCCGGCGGCTGAGGAGCGGTGAGAGCTGGGCTGGGAACCCGGGAGCTGGGATAGCTGCGGGAGCCGAGCTGGTAGCCGCGGCAGCTGTCGAGCTGCGGGAGCCGAGTTGGGGCCGCGGCTGAAAAGCCGCGCAAAG
>VUQS01028506.1:33414-43599 GCA_015108495.1 Heterochromis multidens | reverse complement strand
GCAAGATGTGGCAAGATGTGGCAAGCTCATAGAGACTTATCCAAAGCGACTTGCAGCTGTAATTGCAGCAAAAGGTGGCTCTACAAACTACTGATGTTGGGGGGCTGAATACTTATGCACATGCCAATCTTCAGATTTTAATTTCTTAAAAATTCATTTTTCTATATTTTTTTCTCATTTCACTTCACCAACGTAGCCTAGTTTGTGCAGATCCATCACATGAAATGTCACTGCGAAACATGTTGATTCCAGGTTGTGAGGGAACAAAACCTGACGAATGCCAAGGGGGATGAATACTTTCGCAAGGCACTGTATATTCATATTGAGTTGGTGCAGCTCCATATTAACAGCAGACTGTTGGAGTGATGTCAGATTAGGGATGTTATCAGACATAGAGGCATTGTGTCAGAATTAAGTACCTATAGACACAGGGCAGTGCTTAAGAATCATGACAAAAATCATATTTAATCTGAACATCAGAGACTAGTGTTGGTTCATAATGAGTCACTTATAGCTCACATAGCCATTATTGTTTCACCTAATTTAAGCAGGGTGTAATTTTATGAACCCTGTGGAGTAGGTCACTCATTAAGTTACACCCACTGACCTCAAAAGTCTCTGTGTTTTGAATTCAATTAATAGAATAGAATAGAATAGAATCAAATAGAAAGCCTTTATTGTCATTGTATTCAGAATACAAACACAATGAGATAAGAAGGTCTCGCTTGGCAAAAAACAAACAAATACACACAGCAGAAAATATACAGAAAAGCACTGAACTGAAGAGCAAAGACCCCCCCGGCACTCACTCACCTAATGAAAAAAAAAGTCATAGTTTCTTGAAATTTCAACTTGTCTTTGATGCAGATGAGCCTCTTTCAATTATTTGCTCCTTTTTTCTGCAGCAGTTTGTGTTATTCTGTCCTCTGTCAGAACACGTTACTACACAACAGTGGATTTCTTTTCAGCATTGGCTGAGCCTTTTAGATGTTTAATGAAGAAAGGGTTCAGTAATTATCAACTTAATACAATAAAAAAAATATATACTGTATATATCTCATAAAAATTGGGAGTCAGGCTAAACAGTCACAGGAGTAGCACAGTCTGATTCAAAGGGTTCTTTCTAACCATTTTGCCACCACTGTGATACCTAAAAGAGTACAGGTCTGGCAACTCTACAACTTTGTTGTCCTTCTTTGGTGGCCTTCTTGGCTTTAGTTAAGGAGATTACTACAATCCAAAATGAAACGACCTTCTCTGTGGCCTAAAGGTGCGGCTCTCTGGATTAGTGTCTTCCCCCTTTACTACATCTTATTTCCTCGAATTCTAAAACACTGTGTGCCTTTTAATATTTGCATACCAAACTAAATGACCCACAAAGTGGCAGTTAAAGTTAATGAGACAATAAGACCATTTGGGTGCTTGTTTACTTTACTAATGCATCATGCCATGGTGCTGTGTCAGCTTACTTGAGGCCAGATTTGCCAAATTTGCTACATGCAAACTGTTACATTCAGTCTGAGATCATTTCCTTTCATGTCACAAACTTTACCACATGTCAGTCTGCACATTAACATCTTTTGGCTCTGATTTCATGGTAGCTAAAAAGTAGCTGGTACGCTGTAGTCATGCTACAATATGAAGCCTGCCTCGCTATTTAATTTGCAGCAAATCAGCTTGATCTTGTGTTGTTTATACTTGCATGCCAGGTAACCTAATCCACTGAGTGATCCTATCATGTTCGCTGGTCTAATCTAGCAGATGACCTTGCAGACAGTGTAATACAGGGTTATATAAATGACTGGCTTGATGTCACAGTAACTAATCACCATAATCTGACCAAGTCATTCATAGGATAAAAAAGATGCAGGACAGAGTAGTGGGAAAATGGTTTAAAAATGTTTAAGTGGGAAAAATTAGTGTTTATCAAGAGATAGATAGAATATGTAGCCCAGAGAGAAACATCTGTATTGAGAAAAGGTGAGAAATAGGAGCCACTGACAGTGTAAATTGCATTCTTGCCAGCCTGTCCTCAGTCCTCATTTATCATTTTACACTTCTGCCTGTCTCCACAGAGAGAGAGAGAGAGAGAGAGAGAGAGAGGCAAACACACCAGTCTATTCAGTTATTTGAAACCTTACTTTTTTTAGCACTTGGACTCATCACTGCAGTAACTTTGTTAATTTTAATAAGTTGTCACTAACACAGACATGAAAAGGTTTTTATAAAAGGGTTATTTGCACGTCAGTAATGTTGCATGGAGGTGAACCACTGATGCCAGTGGTTCCCAGACTGTGGTGTGTGGACCGAGAGGGGTCACTGAGAGGGCTGAACTGTAGTCAGAACAGCAGGTTACATTCATGGGTCTCTGTTTGTATTTGCAATGTTGGGTAGATGCAGAGTCAGCAAATGCTTTAGTCAAAGACATATTATGTGTGGTCATATAGGTGTCCATGTTTTTCCACGCAGCAGGCGATAAGCCAGGTATGTGTGTTTTTAGTGTAAGATATGCAAGGAATGCAGAACTGAATACGTGTGTGTGTGTGTGTGCATGTGTGCGTATTTGTCAGCACATTGTTCCCACCTCTCCCTCTCCAGGGAGGTGAAGTCATCAAAAACAAACAGGCTCTCAGGTGATAATGAGGGACAAAGAAGCATTGGAGGATGCAAATTCTTTAAATTATTTTCATTATAATAAGTTAATTATAGTCTAAATCAATCACTTGAGTTTAATTGATCATTTAATTCATTTATTTTTAGAGAGCAGCTGTTGAAACACTAAAAAAACAGACAATACACATAAACAGGTCATATCAATAAAAATACAAAAAGGAGACACAAACCCAGCCTCAGGGGGTAACAAGCTAATATACTCCCAAGCCTGGATAAATGTTGGGGGTGTTGGATCATCTGGCATAAAAATCTCTGCCAAATCAATCCACACACTGTGGTGACCTTTTGGGAAATAAGACAGCAGCTGTAAGTCCTTTCAAGTATAAAATATTTAAGGGCCTATTATCTGTTTATATGCTAAATGCAAAGCTTTCAACAGCAGCTGTTAGTTTGGAAAATAAATATAGAACAGGAATGTAAATGTATGTCTTATATGTATATATCTTTTATTCATGAACGCGTCAACTTTAGGATTTTTCTTGTGCAACTTCATTGTAAGAATTCAGTAAAAATCATATAAAGTTGTACTTATGTTTCAGGGGCATCTGTACTGGACTAACCTGAGAGATGACTCTGAAAAATGGCAAATATGTATTTGTTATTAAATGTCTGTGAAATGTCTGTAAATCATTTTAGCACTACAAAGAGCCAGGCGGAGTTGCCATGTGTTGTTGGATGTGCAAGTGGCAGTTGCTTGTTTGGGTTTTTGAGCTCACAGCAGTTTTGTTTAATAAGATTCATGGGATATGGAAATGAACCAGATGTAAATGCAAACCTCATTGTACATTAACACTTGACCTGAAGCTTGTTCAGAGCATCATTCATCGTAACCTCAGAGCTCCACAGTGATATGAACACAAGGCTAATGTGATGAGTTTGAATCATATTAATATACACATAAATACGAACTGACAAAACACAACCACACCTTAAAAATCTCCAAAAGAGGAAGATTTCCATCAAATAAAAAATAAATTACAAATATTATTAAAACACTTTTTTCACATTAATAAAATATAATTGGGCAAATAGATTTGTAAGCATGGACTTTATCCAGAAGCCTTAACACTGGCCCCACTGTTTCCCTTTTTACTGCTTGAGTTCTTTTTATACTTCACACTATACAAAACAAGTTGGACTGCAGTCAGTAATAGTGACCAGAAATCCATAAAACCAAGAGTGAAACGCACAAACACACACAGGCCCAACAACAGCTAGAAAACACATCAGTAATAGTTAGCCTTGGGGCAGTTGGGTGGGTGTGTGTGGGTGGGTGTGTGAGTGGATGAGTATTTTAAAAGAGTAGAAAAACAAATCCTCTCTCACTGACTCTCGTTGACTTTGACGGTATATTAATGAGAGGAAGATGGATGAACACTGACAGACTGTTCTTGTGGAGTTGTTTACGCAGCTGAAGTCACAGGACTTTCACTCAAGAAACGAATGCTTAAATCCCACAAGAGAACATTATTTTTAGTCTTTCAGTAGTTAGGTTGGTTAGGTTTAGAAATAGATCATGGTTTGGGTTAAGATAGGCCCTTTTTTAACAATTTAAACCACATGTCAGAAAAATAAATTTTCTAGTTTGGGTGATGAGGACATCTTGGAAAAATTCTAATAATTCATGTCCATGTACAGACAAATGTAATGGATTTTCTGGCTGTTTTCATTATTGGCTGAACACACTGTTTAAGATCTCCATTTTCCCACAAAGGATCATTTTAATTTCCTTTAAACATTTTTATGGGAAACTGTTAATATTCATAGATTACATGTCACATATTTAAAGATGTTCACCACTGGATCATTTTTGGAAAATAGCACTTTTTTGTACTATAAGTGGACATTCATTGGTTTTGTTTTTAAAGAAGGGCATTTGTACTATTTTGACCTCAAGGTTTTGCATCTCTGTATGATACCTGGGTGATCTGATCTTGTTCTGTGTGTCTGGATGAGATATTTATCTTAATTCATTAGCTCAATACATAAAACTTTTATGAACTAACTAGGGTCACCATCTGCTACAGCAAGTCATAGGTATTGCAAAATGCAGTGCATATAACCCACAAGTATATAAAAGGGTGCAATAATAATTCATTTATTCTTGAAACAGTTTAACATGACTGTATGATCATGGAGCCCTGCTTCATAGGGCTGAAGGAAGAAGCCATCTGACTTGTGACCATTACAAGTTGTAACTTGAAAAAATCCTGAACCTAATGAAGAACAGACTTGCTAGGTTCACATAGCATGTCTTTGTCTTTCTCCCCTCACTCCCAACCGGTCGCGGCGGATGGCTGCCCCTTCCTGAGCCTGGTTCTGCCGGAGGTTTCTTCCTGATAAAAGGGAGTTTTTCCTTCCCACTCTTGCCAAGTGCTTGCTCATAGGGGATCGTTTGATTTTTGGGGTTTTCTCTTCTCTTTACGGTCTTTACCTTACAATATAAAGCGCCTTGAGGCGACTGTTGTTGTGATTTGGCGCTATATAAATAAAATTGAATTGAATTGAATTGAATTGAATTGAATTGAATAGAGATGGAAAACATAAAAGTCAACATGGTATGGCTATGAAATAAAACACTGAATTTGCAGCTAGTGAAAAGTATGAAAAAATTGCTTTAAAAATCAATTTAAATGATTAAAAAATGTTATAACTGTCTGTCTGCACTAATTTTGTTAAACTTCAAAATAAATAACCCCTCTTTGAAAAAGGTGAAATCATCCTGAAAATTGTGCTTCTCAACTGCACAGCTATATTCACTACAGAAGTCAGTTTTTTTATGCAGGCCAAAAAACCTCTAGATATGATAGATTTTAATGCTACAAATAAACTAAATGGGGTTATGAGAAATGTGTTAAAGGGAATGATAGTATTTCAAGCTTGAGTGTGTCACGTTTTAAATTGAGAAGACACTGAAATGCCTCCTTATCACATGGCTGACCTACTGTACTCGTCATTACATAACATTACTGACTGATCACTGCTGATTGGCTTTATTGATCGCTTCTTTGGTAGTGAAAGGACAGCAAATGATGCCAGCTGGAGCATCCTGTGTGTTATAGGTCAGTCCCAGTCAGAGACCGGTCTCCCTGCTGTCAGTCACATATGGCCATATATATATATCGATACAAATGACAGATAGTTGGAAAGAATAAATTCACTCAGTCAGTCTAATTTTACTCGTCAAACTTCACTCTCGGTGTAAATGTCTCCATCTGTCTCTCTCTCCTTTCTCTCTCTGTCTCAGTGGGAGGCTCCTAGTTTACTGCAGTGCTGTTACATAACTGCTGACTAGAAGCAGCTGCGTGTGTGTGCATATACATGCAAGCTTCATGCATCTTTAATGCCACTTTTTATGAAGAGAAGACAGTTTGGTGGGGGATTTTGCCCCTATGTTTAGGCACTCTGATACACATGGGGGATAATATCTGCTCTTTTCTGTTAAATGAGCTGAATGAATGGCTCTTAAAGCAGTTTCCAGTCAATATAAAGCAGATTTGTGCATCTACATGTGTGTGGAGTGTAAAAACCCATCTTCCTCTCAAGAACGCCATTAAAAATCTCTGATATACACAATCATCTCCCATATCAGGTAGAAATTTCTTTGAGATTTTATCTCACTACTGTTCTGCTTTCTTACTTTCATTGATTGAGTTTGCTGTATTTCTCCTTAATAGGCACTTTGCTAATTACAATCCTGATGGTGCAGCTCGCCTACTTGGATATGCATTTTCTTCAGAGTGTGTGCGTGTGTGTGTGTCTTGGTACTAGTGTCCGTGTGTGTGCCTGTTGTGTGATTGATGCGCTCACCGTCTCTTGCTGCTGGGAAGCACTGTGACTCATTCCTTTCTCTCCTGCTGTCTCAGTCTATCTGTCTCAGTCTTTTCTTTCTTCCACTCTGCAGTCTCTGTGAACATAAACGTTGGCTGCTTTTAGTAAGTGGCACAAGCCAGTATCTTTTTTTTTTTTTTTTTTCGAATTTTTACAGTTATCTCAGCAGATTTTTGGATCAGTAGGTTTCTCAGATATCTGCAGGGTGGTTTGGGTTATGTTGCAGGCTCATCATTTATAGTGCCTGTTAAAATGTTTGCTCCATAAAGATGATGTAATGTTTTACTGTTTTACAACTTTGAATCACAGATCAACAGACTTAAATGTACAATTCTGGTTTGACCACAAAGTAACCACCCTAAAAACATGTGCAGAGGAAGAATAGTGGATACATTGGACAAAGGATGTTGAAAAAGAATCTGCCAGGCAAGAGGAAAAGAGGAAGACCACAGAGAAGTGGACATGCAGAGAGTTGGTGTGACAGAAGAGGGATAGGGATAGTGTGAGATGGATGCAGATGATCTACTGTGGTGACCTCCAAAGGGAGCGGCCGAAAGAAGAAGAAGACAGAGAAGATCTCTGCCAAATTAATGTAATATACCAGGCAGCTTTGCTAAATGTGCCATGCTTTACAACCTTTGAAAGATGAGGTCATTGCAGTTTTTATATTAGATGGAGCAAAGACTTGGTCCAAAAATTAGGAATTTAGGCAGAAGCAGCTAATTAATAACTATAATGGAAATGGGCTTTTAATATGGTGCTTTTTTTAGTCTTACTGACCACTCAAGCCGCATTCATCCATTAGCACACCAATCAGGTGTTGCTTTATTCTATGCACATTAAGTGCTTTATTTAGCTCACAAACATGGCCAATTTAGAATCACTAATTAACCTAAACACACACATGTCTTTAGACTGTGGGTGCAGAAAGCCCATGTGGACACAGGGAGAACATGCAAACTTCACACAGAAATTTCCCTGGGAAGGTTCAAACCCAGAAAAAAAAGAAAGAAAGAGAGGGCTGAATGTGGGTGCAAGTTCTCAGTAAGAAAGAAAGATAAATCCTTTATTTTATTGTGTTAACGTAATTGTGCCATATAAAGTAGCCCTTTTATACTTTTAGATAGCTTCTCTTAAATGACATCAGAGAAGCTCTATGAGTAATGGCTTACCATGACACTTTACTTTGTTATGTAAAGCACACTTTTTGCAGTTTAACATTCAATCAAAGGAATTCATGCACCTACCTTCAAGTATGTTGTAAGATAATTTGGTTATTGTAGCTACTTGGCAAACCTTTACCTGTCTAATATTGTCTCTGTGTCTGTCAACGTCAAGCAATGTCATGCACTTCTGATGGCTGATGGTCAGTGTCCGTGAATCAGCATTCCTACCTCTACAGTTTGAGTATTGTTCAGTTAGGGCAAAGAGCAGGTTAAGGGGAAAAGCATGCACAGCAACTATAAAAATAAGGGCAAAAATGTCCCTTGAAGCTGGATTTTTACTAATCACTTTACTAATCACTTAGTTTAATTTTCCTTCAAATCACTCACTTACATGATAATTGAAATGGATAAAAAAAATAAAATAAGGATTTGGTTTACTCACAAATATACCCTCAAATTTAGCTTTAAAAGGAGCAGATATCAGCGACTTAGATTTAATTGTCCCAGACTTCTAAGATATTAATTCCACATCTTTGCACATATTTGTCTGTTTTTATTAAAATGATCTGTAAGAAGAACTCTTCTGCCCTCATGTTGAAATCAGACCCACTGCCAAACAATATTAGATTGATGATAATATTTTAAATTTTGATTCTGCCCTCACAGTCCATCTGTTACAAACCACATTTCTTCCCTTTCTTTCTTCCTTCCTTTTTTGAGTACTACACCTGACTGAGTTCGCATGTTTTGTTTATTTAAGAACACCTGCTTCCTCCTTTCCTCTCCTCGTGCTCTCTGTCTCTCATTCTCTCACTCTCGCCCTCCTTCCTTCCTGCCCACTTTCTCCCATCATGACCTCTACCCTACTCTCACTTTTCACACCATTTCTCTCCCTCTTTTCTGGACCCTTGTCATTTTTCTTGTGGTTTTCTCACGCCAGCGCAGGATATGAAAGGATTGTTTTTAGGGGTTTATGGGAGAATGGGAACGGAAAAAGAGAGGGAGAGAGGAGAAGAGAAGGGGAAAAGGGAGAGAATAAGATTGTTTATTTTGTAGAGAAGTTTAGATTGTTTGATTTAAGTTTGGAGGTTTGTTGTTCTCCAGAGGAGATAGATCATTTACAGTTAATGGTGTGAGAGAGGAGGAGTGAGAGGAGTCAATACACTGAATCATGCTTTGCTGAATAGACCACAGTAGGTTGGCTCAACATGCTAAATGGAAATAGAAAATATGGAAAAATAAAGAATTAGATTGGCAGTAGTTTATTATTTATTATTTATTTATTGTCAATAAAATCCATATGAAAGTACCAACAACTTCTCTGCTCTGTCTGTGGGTCTGTGCGCCCCAACCCTCTCAAATCTTCTATTTCTTTCTAAAGATGCAGATCATCAGATCACATATATGTCCTATATATTTTTTTTAATTTAAAGTAATTTCCTAAAACAGCTTAGCACTTTAGTTTTTACCAAAGGTTATTGGAAAGTTTTTGCAGAGGTGAATTAACACACATAAGTGCAGAATAATGTGAGGCTAATGTTCATGGTAATAAATTAACATGTCACACGGTGAAGTGGTGTGACATCAATATTAGATTTATTGACAGTAAAGCTTACAGTTTTTAATAAACAGCAGCCATGTTTCCGCCCAAAGTGCCTTAACTTTTACCCCCAGAAGTGTTTCCACAGTGCTGAAGAACCGTGACAATTAGGCAAGTTCATCAATGTGAGACTTTATAAAAATGTACTGACCAGGTTATATCTCATCAGTCTCTCTTCCCTCTTTTCTCTGTTTGACACACACACACACACAGGAGCCTCAGCAGACAGGATGAAGCCTGCTCTTGGGTTACAGTTACACAAAATCAGGCAATTCATCACCTTATTGCAGGGGTGTGTGTTAGAATGTAACCATTCAAAAACAAAAAAATCTGAAATAGCATTTTATTTCTCTGATTGGCTGCTTTGTTTTTGCTTTTCCCCCCCTTCCTTCACCTTCTAGCTCTATCTCTCTGCCTCGCTTGTTAAACTAGGTCTGCAAATTGATCTTTATTGGCTATGGTAGAGATGACTGTGAGATGAAGTATTGAAATGTCGCACTTGACTGCTTGACCAGTCTGATATGTTCAGAGCTACAAGGCCCACCCCCAAGTTCCTGAACTTTCAGAAAGTAATACCCTCCTGAGCGTGGACCTTTTTGGGAGGTGTGAAAAAATTCCCCAGAACATAATTTAAATCTGTTCCCAGCAGTGAAAATCCAGGTAGTGCCATCAAGGGGTCCTAGTCCCTAAAATGTTATTTTGTTTGTTGTATCTCAATTTGATGTGTGTTATATCAAAGTGCACTCTGTGTTCTGAATTGGTGGGATTGTTGCAAAGCAAAAACACTTTATGTTGTTTGCACCTAACTAGTCCCACCATTTGCTGTAAAAACACAGTTCAAAACTGACTCTTTTGAGCAACGCGTGCATTTTCTTTTTTTTTTTTTTTTTTTCCCTTTATTTTTTAACATTTTAC
>VUQS01028506.1:0-21032 GCA_015108495.1 Heterochromis multidens | reverse complement strand
CTTGGAAGTCAGTGGGTTTTTATTTCCACTCATAAATATACTTCACTGCCCTTTCTCTCTTTTTTCAGTCACGACAAGGCAACTCTCACTTCATCTCTCCCTCTCCACTCTCCCTGTTTCTTTCAATTTTCTCTTGACTTCCGCACACCTGAACTGATCACTCCACCCCTCCCCTCTTCTTTCGCCAGGTAAAAGTGACAGCGTCCTCGCCATGGCAGACTCATCTCTCGATCACCTCGACCACGATGCATTGTTCTTGTGCCACATAGAGCCTTCCATCTTTGCCGATCACCTCTCACCCTATCACGGCTCCCCCTCCACGACCGCTCCCTTCTTCAATCCCAATCGCAGCACCCCACCCCCCCAATTCGCCAACATCAGACGCAGCAGCAGCACGGGAAGTCAAGACTTGCTCCGTCCCCAAAACAGCAACCATCAAACTCACGTTCCCACCCCCAGGATTTCCCGCCTCTCAGCTTTCTTGCAAGAAATGGAAAATGACGATGGGCAGGAGGCATTGCTGAACAACCAGCTCAATGAGCAGCGGACGCTGAACGGACGGCTTTTAGCCAGCGTAACTAATACTGACAGACTTAGCACTAATAGGTTGAGCTCTAAAGGACAGGCACATCGCGCTGGAATGGTCAAAGGTCAGTATCTTTAGCCATATTGGTCTTTGTGGATATAGGTTAACACAGTTATACTTAGTTATACTAAAAAACACAGTCAGGATTTGGTCATCTGAACTTGTTTTTGATGTAAACCACTTCTTGGAGTTATAATACAATAATAGTAAGCTAATGAATAATTAGGATGACTTGGATGACTTGAGTTGTGTAAAGCCTTCCAATATCATTTCCCCACAGTGTTATAGTAGTTATTAAAAGATGAACCCATGAGATGTCTTAACAAACTCTCTCCTCATCCAGCTGCCAGTACTGGAGCTCCTATGAGACAGTCACGCCACCGTCACACCTTCTACCGCCAGCCATCCTGCACTTTCTCCTATTACGGCCGTGTGGGTAGCCATCGTTACCGCTACCGCCGAGCCAATGCTGCTTTTCTCATCAAGCCATCCCGCAGCATGAATGACCTGTATGAAGTGGAGGCCAGACACAGGAGGAGGAACAGACAGAGGAGCAGACACCGCAGCGGGAATACCAACTCCTCCAGTGGGGACACAGAGAGTGAAGAGGGCGAGGTAAGTGGATGGAGGGGTGTAATGCTTAAGAAGTCTTTGAATAAGTCTGTATTGTTTGGCCCTGCTGGTTACTGTAACCACAGCACCAGGCTAGTTCTGTCTTTTTTTTGTAATTTGTGATGTTTCATCTTCTCCCTTCAGGTTGAGACCACCGTGCGGCTATTGTGGCTCTCTATGCTAAAGATGCCCCCGGAGCTGTTGCGGCTGTGTGCCTGTCACCTTCTCACCTGGTTCTCCATCATCGCAGAGGCTGTCTTCTTTACCGACTTCATGGGACAAGTCATCTACCACGGAGATCCTACTGTATGAGAAACAGCTGCAAAACACACAGACAAATAGATACACAGCTTCACTTCACCTCATTTTACTTTACCACTATGGCTCATGATTAAAACAAATCAACCTTTCAGAGAGAAATAAAACAAAATATAGTGTTTTTAGATATTATTTACCCTAAGAACATGTACCACGAAGTGATGATGATTTTTTTGTAGACATTCTAATAACAAGCATTTAAAAATTGATTTGTTTGGATTTTTTTTAAAAGATCATCTGTGTGTATGATAATGCACCTTTGCATCGATGTCTTTTTATTTCTGTAATGTAATTAAGACCCACTTTTCTGTCTCACAGGCTCCTTCTAACTCGACCTTATTGGATAACTATCATAGAGGAGTTCAGATGGGATGCTGGGGACTGGTTATATATGCCATGACTGCAGCTACATGTTCAGGTAGCCACACACAAGAGCACATGCTCACATCATTTAGATTGCCTTTAAATAAACACACTCTGGTTAGTAAATTGACTTTCTTTAAGAAAAGATAAATCTTTTGAGTAAACAATCAACAAATCTCTCTTTTCTAGCCATTCTTCAAAAATATCTTGACAACTTTGACCTGAGCATTAAGGTCATCTACATCCTTGGTACACTTGGATTCTCCATAGGTATGAACTGCAATAATAGAACAGAATAAAGTAGAAAAAAATTGGATAGTCAGTAATGCTTTAATTTCTCTCTTTCTTTTTGTTTTCCTGCATAGGAACTGCTATCATGGCAATCTTCCCTAATGTGTATGTGGCCATGGTGATGATCAGCAGTATGGGCATCATCTCCATGAGTATCTCTTACTGTCCTTATGCTCTACTGGGACAATATCACGAAATGAAAGAGGTACAGATATATTCAATTAGAAAAGCTAAATCCTTTAATGTAAAACAAAGATATGAATGAAATGTATGGTTAAAGGATAAGACTAGCGATTTTAAAAGATCAAACCAATGATAAATTTATCCTACTAAAAAGTATAACCTTATGCCCTATATCTACTTACCCTATGCTATAAAGCTATAAAAAAAATTTTTTTTTTACCTCTTTGTAAATTGCCAGTTTAATTTGTTTGTATTTTTAAAATTGGTAGCTAAAAATGAATTTTTGCATTTTAACTTGGCAGCTTCTCAGGTCTGACAGGTCAATCAAAAATTTGAAATGAAGAATTTCTTATTTTTGCACCTTGTGATTTCTCTGAAATATCCCTGTAGCTATCTTCACTAGGTGGTAGAAGGTGAATATCATGTTATTTAGGACTAGTAACTATAACTTTCTTTGCATTTTTCAGTATATCCAGCACAGTCCTGGTAACTCTCGCAGAGGCTTTGGAATCGACTGTGCCATTCTATCCTGTCAGGTGAGTGTTGATTAAAATTAGTTTATTTCTGCCAATTACATTTATATTCTGTATTGTACTGAGAAAACTATGTTGTGATTTTTCAGGTGTACATCAGCCAGATACTGGTGGCATCAGCTCTTGGTTCTGTAATGGAAGCTGTTGGCAGTGTTCGTGTCATTCCCATGGTGGCCTCTGGGGGCTCCCTCCTTGGATTCTTCACTGCCTGCTTCCTGGTCATTTATCCAACTCCAAACAATGGGTGAGAAAACCACCTAGTCTTAGCCATAAAAGCAATACACACAGAAAGAGAAAATAGGCCTGTACTGAGGTTTTGCAGTCACATGACCACTATCCATGTAACATTAACTTGTTCGCCATTTTGGAAGTGGGACAATGTAGGGTCAAGTGCTTAAGGCCCCAGTCACACAAGCCTAGACACCTGCCCGCAACCATCTGGCAATCACTGGTCGCTAGGGAAAAATGTGTATCCCCTGCTGACTGGTTGGCGAGTGGTTGCTCGAGGTTGATGGCAGTTGCTGTGAAATTGATCGCTAAAGCCCCAGTCACACAAGCCTAAAGTCCAGTCCAGGCCTAGAGTCCAACTACTCTCTGAGTGGTAGTGAAACTGAAAAGTGTGAGACAAACCAGAAACAGAGAATGTTTGCCGTCAAAGTAAAAGTTGTACAAAACGTGTTGGCTGCAGGGCTGAGGCACAAGTTTTACCTTGAAGACAAACATTTTCAAGTTTTCTTCTGCTCGGTGAGTATTTGCAGATAAGTCATTATCTTCCATGCAAACTACTATTGAACGCAGCAATCTGCTAGTGATTAAAGCAATCCCAAGGAGGTTTTCGGTGCAGTACCTTCTTTGTGACTGATTTCACCTAGCAACAGCCAGCAACCTACAGCAACCACTTGCCAACCAGTTGGGGAATACACATTTTTCCCTAACAACCTGTGGTTGTATCACATCCAAGATGGCAGCAAACTCTCAAGCAATGCGCACCTCTATAGATAAAGGGCTAAACTCCACTCATGCCTGCACTTTACATATGAAGCTGCAGCTAGAAGCCAGTTAGCTTTATATTGCATAAAGACTGGAAATGGAGAAAGGAAGCCTGTCTGTTCACCTACCAGCTACAGCTCAGTTTTTGTGACTGTTTTCACTGGCCTACTAAATCTTTAACTGTTCTTTAAGCCCACAATGAAGTCCTAACAAATTTTTTATTGCGATTGGCAGGGACGGGGAATCAGCCAAAGCTTCTGAGAAACGGGCCTTGACATCGCTGGAAAATCCCAGTACTGGCGAAGGAGCTGTTACCGTAGTGATCGAGAAACCTAGCTTCCTGAAACTCAATAAGAAGGGGAAGGCCACCAGCACTACAGCTTCCTGTCAGGCAGAAAATGAGTCCGCTCTGTGATTGGCTGGCTGCGTTGAGAGACACTTTGCTGCAGAAAAAACTTGATTTATCATTGCTGTTGGAAAAGACTTAAAGGTGTACCTTGATGTGGAGCTAATCTTGTCCACTCTTGGTGTTTGTTCTGGCTTTAACAGGGTTTATTTGATTCACGTGTCACAAAATGCTGAAGAAAACAACGCAATCTGCCAGGGGACCAGTGTCACATCAGACCAACTCACCCAAAAAAAATCATTCTGGTCCCAGTGTTGTTTCAGCTGTCGACTAAGTTCCTTCCACTTAACCCTTGCGGACGTTTGATTGATCCGTCAGGATCGTCCAAGATTGAGTAATTCATTGCCCATGGTTTTAAGGAGAGGTTGTCTCTGTCTCTCAGGGCCTCTAGGAGGTGCTACTGAGCAGCCACCTGGACAGGAAACTTCAGGGGACTCGCATACATACGCATTCAAACCCTCACACGCACACATTTCCTCATCTGTGTTCAACATAATCGAATGAACACCTGAATAATGAACTCTGTTGATGAACATTAGTCCTTGAAGCTGCAATCATTACAAAATGCTGAAAATTGTTCTTCCGCACTGTGGAGTCAGGTTGATTGAATTTTTGCTTTGTTATGTGGAAGCTGATTTACGAGAATGTGTGTGTCTGCTGACTTGACGCCTCCACCGGGGGCACCGCGCTCACCAAAACAACCCCAACAACACAGTCGGCTTTGTGGGACTTTACGGCGACAGTAGCTTTAAGACTCTAAAGACTTTTGGAAGTGGCATTTTTGAAATCCTGAGCCCGAAGCCTGGTTCCCGGGGAATTTATTGACCATAAATTGATGCTTTTGCCCTCCTTCATATGGCAGGACTGACAAAATCTTTTATTCAGCCTTCAACACGGGGCAAAGAGGACAATAATTCAGAGGATCTGCTCAGAAATAATTGAGCATGAGAATAAAGTTGCCTGTATATTGAATGATAAAGCTACAGTCAAAAAATACCTATGTTTATTGGGTGAAATTCGACAAGCAAGAAAGAAAGAGGCTAGATGCAGTGTGTGCAGTATACGGGGCATTACAATCAAATATTGTTTTCAAGATTTACTGAGGAACCGCAGTGATGTTTCTGTTTGTTTTGACTAATCAAACTAACCTACATGCTGCATGTCAGACGAGCAGAGGAGAGACAAACCAAACACCAGAGAGGAAGAGAAAAAGAAACCGAGTTGTTCTCTTTCTCTTTACTTTTTTGCTTATTTTTTTGTTTGTGAAATGCTGTCAGCACAAAGTTTGCCACTCAATGCACATTGTTGGGGGAAAAAAATTACAGGGTTCAGCTAGAAAAGCATTATTTGAAATTCCCTCAGAGACCTTTTGGATTTGGGTTTTTTTTTTGTCTTATGACACCAGAAGAATGACTCTTCCTGACAGAAGTATATTGTTTTTATGGATGCTGAATATTTAAAAAAAAAATGTAGGAAAAGCCAAGCAAATCTCTATTGTGTTGAGAGTAGTAGCTTATAACAACAGTTTAAGGCTTGTTGCTTAAGCTTCTATAGTGGCTTTTTGTCCTGTTGTGGTTCTTCCACTTTAGCGAGGCAAATGTAATCAGTAGAGAGAAGCAGAATAGAGTAGATTTTCTATTTTTCAAAGCAGACCCTGACACCCTTATTGTTTAGTAATCCAAAACAGGCACTATAAATTTATCACAACAAAAAATAACACCAAGAATAATTCATCAAGCTTCCCATAGAAAATCCAACTGGCCCCAGCCAGATTTAAAATAATTATTTCTAGAGTCTAACACTTTCACTTATTTTGATTGAAGTGTTGTGAGATTTATTTAACAAAACGGTTAAAAGGCTTTGGGAAAATGGTTATATCTGCTGGTGGTAGCCGCAGCATGATGGTGGAAGAGGAAGTAAAACTGCTGAGTTTAGCTTTATGTAAAGCTGAACATTTATACACAGTAGAGACACAAAAGAAAAGACCTTGTCACTGAGTGTGCAGCGATGTAGTTAAATGATCTTAATCTTCTGAATGTTTCTTTAGCTGATGATGCTGGACATGTAAAAACTAATTTTAAAGGAAAAATAAAAGATTATATTGTGTTGATTGTGATAAATCAGGCCTTTAGTTGCAATAAGGATCCTTGTTAATCAGAGCACTGTGTGGAGTTTGTGCAGGCAGAGCAGGGCTGTCTTTTAGGGTGAAAGGCTGTGTGTTTGGGTCAGTTTTCTTTTCATTTCAATCAATTAAAACAAGCAGCTTGAAGGGAAAAGAAATGTAAATTGCAGTGGGGTGATGACTAAATAGAAAGAACTGTTTTATTGACACATGTGAAGCATTTTCTGGTGCAGGTTCATTTTTAATTTGGGCGATTTTACAAGAGAATTCAGATGATGTGGTGTTTCTTTGTTTATTTTTCACTCGGGTGCAGAGTTTAACCTTTTTTTTTGTAATAATTGGATTCCTTCCATACTTTCAGGTGCATTCATTCATTCAGTCAGTGAGAAAGAGAGAGAAAGTTGCTGGGATTGGATGTTTTAAAATGGCCTCTGGAACCATTAGGGCAATAAAATATTCTGGATAAAAGTGGATCCACAACTTCACTTTAAGGATAAACATGAAGATTAAAAAAAAATACAAAACTTTGGGGGTTTGCATGCGATAACAACGATATGCATGTTTGGAACACCAAAGTATGACTCTGTACAAATCACTCAAGCTCTTTTCTTTATCGTCGTAATAGGTCAGGGATGTATTTTCTAATGCATGGCTGGATGTTTGTGTCTTTTTGTTTGAACTTAAATGTGTTAAAAAAAAAAACATTCAATGCAACATGTACTCTTTAAGCTGAAGCATTGTGCTTGGTCTGGGTCAGTACACTCCTAACAAGCGTGTGAGTGTTAAACATTAATTTTATCACTCTTCAGGCTGGAAGGTGTTGAAATGTGTTACAAAATGAGACACCCTTTGTTAAAGGTGTAGGTTAGAAACTCCAGGCCATGAATACTTGAAGTGCAACTTAGTGTTTCTGTTCCAATGCAGTGAGAAAGTATTTGATTTCATGGGAGGTGGGTTTGTTGTTCCAATGATGTCCCAAGCCTTTTATCACAGACTCTGGAATGTTCCAGCGGCCGCTTCGCTCGGCCTGCTGGGAGATTGAGTTCTTAACCTCTGATTCCATCTGGTGACTTAAAATGTTTGCTTTTTAAAAAAAAAAAAAAAAAAAAGTCAACGAATGTGAGTTGATTTCAGCCGAAATCTTTTTTGCTTTGATGTTCGACGATCCAGGGTGGGAGTCCTGACATTGCACAGAACTTGCACATGATAAGTTTAAAACAAAAAACAAAAAAAACAGTAGAACTATATTGCAAAAGGAGGAAAAAAAAACAAGTAACTGTGGATATTTATTTTTTGAGCTTTCTTGTCTATAAAGGACACTTAGTTTCCAAATGAGTAAATTAAAGCTATTCTATTTGCTGTTACAGGTGAACTGGACTGTGTGTGTGTTTGTGTGTGTGAGAAAGAGAGAGAGAGAGCATAGGCCCTCTCAGAGCTGTTCACATCTAAAGCAAAAGATAACAGTGTGTTAAAGCTGTCATCTCAGTGTTAATTTTTTGGTTCTCGTTCTCTGTTCTGCAATCACCTGGTTTACACTTAACTCTGGAATCGATGGCTGCAAAGCCTGAAATCTTTTTGTCTCTGTTCTGTTTTTTTTAATTCAACTAGAAAACCTTTTTTTTTTTTGTGGGTGTGTATTTTTTTTTTTAATCCTAGGCAGAGCCACACACATAAGATTCTGGCCTTTTGCACTTTTTCAGTGGCAGCCATGTTGGCTCCTCCACCGTCCTGATCACTGAATGAATGTGGAGACGCAGTGATGCTGTTTCATATTTCCAGCCAGCAGCTGTCAGTGGCAGCAGCGTGATGGCCATGCAGTCAGTCCAGCCTCTGTGCATGTGTGTGGCTCTGCCTATAGTAAACTGTGTGTTAATGACGGAGGAGAGAGAGAGATGCCTATATACTTTGATTTTCATAGAGATTAAATCAAGATGAATACTTAAACAATGGGAAAGTAAATATACGCAGTGTACTATATATAATATGCCTTGTTATTTGAAAAAAAAAGATGTAAATATACATATTTCTCTTTTAGTTTCTTCTTTTTTGCTGCTATAAAAAAGATGATTATTTTTGTTAGTAGTGTTGTTTTCTATATAAAGTCTGTATATATCTCTATGTTATGTAAATATGCTTGAGCCTTCATATGTAGGACTCTGGATGAACACTGTATGGAACGCACCTTAAAATCTGTTCAGAAGTAAACCACCAATGACATCTTTCAACATTTGGCATTTTTATTCAGAAGTTAAAATGTGATAAGAATCAATAATAAAGAAGAGTCTCACCATACAGGCAAAAACTCAGCTCTGGATGAAAATAAAAGTTCATTTGATCAAACAAGTGGGAGATAGTCTGACTTCATAAAGATATAAAGATGCAGTGATAGCCACAAAATATACATTTTTATACATAGTCCCCCATTTTCATAGGCTCAGAAGACTTTTTTTTAATACTTGGCAAAAAATGCTTTGCAGTCAGAGCCTGACTCTGCCAGGCCTTTACTGCCTCTGAAAATGGTGGACAATTAATCAAAATGTCTGTAATTCCTAAACAGTTACTGTAATATTTTTGTAAAACCCCTTGAATTGAAGTTAAAAGTCTGCACTTCAATCTTATATTGATTATTTGGTTTAAAATCCACTGTGGTGGTGTACACAGGCAAAACTACAAAATTGTGTCCTTCTAAAACAACATACTTATTGACCTGATTGCAAAATGAGAATCCTTAAAGTAACTGTCTGCAGACAGCGGATGTTAATGATTAGCACACTACAAAGTTTACTGAAAATGATAAAACAAGATTTATATTTGGAATGCATTTAATATGAGATGAGAAAGATGCTCCAAAGGATTTTGTTGACATTGTTCTTGAAGTTCTTAGCAGAGTGTAGCTGTTGGTTTCATTGGAAAAAGTTTAACCACACACCTGAATAATAAAACATTCATGGATAACAGTGTCTAAAAAACATCTTAATTTAAAAAAACACAGTGTGTTAATGTCATTTGGTATATTGTTACCTTACCCATTATCTTCAGGCACTCAAGCATAGGAAGAAAAGAGAAAAGCAGTCTTTATATCGCTGGTCATAATGATCAAAACTGCAGACTGGTTTTATCAGGCTTGATGCATATCTTCTGTGTCCAGCAAGTCAATTATACATGATTCCTTGTTTATAATAAGGATTTTGGCAAAGATTCCTAAGCTTTTTAAAGAGGTATTTAGAGTGTCTTTGCCTCAAGAAGGTGATAAAACTCCACTGGGCTTAAGCAAAACCAGAAATCTGCAGTTTTTAAATGATATACAATATGTATTTAAACTTAAGTAAATAAAGTAAATAAATTGTTTACTCCAAAAAAGTAGAAAGTAAATTATGTATAAAAATACAATTATTATCTGTTCTGTGCTGCTGTGCATGTATAAATGTATAAATTCTTTAAATTTGTGTGTTTGGGGTTTCTTTTTTCTGTCACAGTGAATGAGACTGTTCTGGTCTGCATTTCAGGATATTTTTTTTATGGGCAAAAAAATCTTAACTCAGCATCTTTAAAGCAGCTGACTTGGTTTCTCATGATGCCATGCGGTCAGACTGCTGAGAGGGAAGAGGAAAATGAGGGGAAAAAAAAAAGTTTTGTCATGCAGAATCAGATTTCTAACTCACACACACTGGGTCAAAGCCTCAGCTCTTTCCATGAAGAGGAGCCAGAGAAGGAACCTGAAACTGGTGTGCGTGTTTGTGTGTGTGTCAAACACAGACTAATCATGTGGCAGCAGGTCCAGCTGATGGTAAGTGTTTATACATGTGTGTGTTTGTGTGTCTGTGTCTGTGATGCACTTGTACTGAAATATAAACTTGCAAGCCTAGGTCATTACATAAAGTGATCTGTGATGACCCACTGCTTCTCTGGACGGATGATGAAGGGATATACTGCTCAATTTAATGACTCATGCTGACTGACACCTCATAGAAAACTAAATAATTCTGGGCAGAGCTTTAAGCGCTTAATTCAAAAATCCTTTTATTGTTCATAAATTTTTTTTTTTAGCTACAATACCACAGCCTCACTGTGAATCAGTGCTGGTGTGATTGTTCTAGATGACATTTTTCTACTGTAGTGAGGTACTGTCCTCTGGTGTAACAAATTAAACATTTTATTAGGTACACCTTGCTAGTACTGGGTTGGACCCCCTTTTGCCTTCAGAACTGTCTTAATTATTAGATAAAACAAGGTGCTGTAAACATTCCTCAGAGATTTTGGTTCATATTGACATGATAGCATCACACAGTTGCTGCAGATTTGTTGGCTGCACATCCATGATGTAAATCTCCTGCTTCACCACACCCTAAAGGTGATCTGGTAACCATGGAAGCCATTTGAGTACAGTGAACTCAGTGTTATGTTTAAGAAACCAGTTTGAGATGATTTGTGCTTTGTGACATTGTGTGTTATCCTGCTGGAAGCAGCCATCAGAAGATGGGTACACTGTGGTCATAGAGGGATGGACATGGTGAGCAACAATACTCAGGTAGGCTGTGGTGTTTAAACAATGCTCAGCAGGTGCTAGGAGGCCAAAGTGTGCCAAGAAAATATCCCCCACACCATTACACCACTACCAGCAGCCTGAGCCGTTGATACAAGGTTTCCATGTTTTCACATTGTTTATACCAAATTCTGACCCTACCATCCAAAGGTTGCAGCAGAAACCAAGACTTATCAGACCAGACTATGCTTTTCCAATCTTCCAGTTTTGTTGAGCCCCTGTCAGTTGTAGTCTCAGCTGGCAGGAGTGTGGTCATCTGCTGCTGTAGCCCATCTGCTTCAAGGTTGGACATATACATTCAGAGATGTTCTTCTGCATACCTTGGTTTAACGAATGGTTATTTGAGTTACTGTTGTATTCTTATCAGCTCGAAACAGGCTGGCTATTCCCCTCTGACATCAGCAAAGCATTTTCACCCAGAGAACTGCTGCTCACTTGATATTTTATCTTTTTCAGACTATTCTCTGTAAACTCTAGAGATGGTTGTGCGGGATATTCCCAGTACATCAGTAGTTTCTGAAATACTCAGACCAACAACCATGCCACATTCAAAGTCACTTAAATCACCTTTCTTCCCCATTCTGATACTTGGTTTGAACTTCAGCAGGCCGTCTTGATCATGTCTACGTGCCTAAATGCACTCAGTTGCTGCCATGTCATTGGCTGATTAGACAGATTTGATATTAGGGTTTAAAAGAAGTTGAACAGGTGTACCTAACAAAATGGCTGACAGTGTATATGATATTTTTGGTTAACTGGATCAGTATTTGTAAACAGATGATACAGCACACTGAAACAAAGCAGATCATAGAAATATTTTGATGTTTCATTTCAAATCAGCCACGCTGAGGATCAGTGAGGATCAAAAGATGTGAGACTATGAAATGTAACAAATGTATTGCACAACACAAGTGTCATCACAAGATCACAAGGTGAGTGGTTGGCTCTCCGGCCTTTCCACATTCTGAAATGTCCCTGGGCAAGACACTGAATTCCACATTACTCTCAATGGCAACCTTGTATGGCATCTCTGCCGTCTCAGGCGTCAGAGGTGGAATCTGTGAATGAGAAATATTTTGTAAAACCAAGCTAAGATTTATAAGGTGCTATGTAAGTGCAGAACATTTACATTTAAATTTGACAGTGCATCAAGCTGAATTTTTTTACTTTTTATTATGCATTTATAATGACATGGCAAAATCCAAAGGGGCTGGAAAGTGTTTGAGAGTAAAAATGTAATACTTTGCTTCTTTAGTGTAACTTAATGTCATATTCTGCGAGCAACTGTACAGTGTTGATTTAACAAGATTCCTTATGTCAATCTGAGAGTTTCCCAGCATTGTCTGAGACAACAGACATAAGCTTAAGTACACTGTTTTATTATTGCTATTGTTCTTTACACTAATTCTACAATGTTCCAGGAGCTTACAGTTTCTATTTTGGAAGAAGGCGTGTTGCACCATGAGTAAAGTTTGCCTATTTGAAAAGCTTATTCACTCAGTGCCACAGTGTTAGTAGGTGTGTTCTGTTGCATCGGTTGTGTATAGGACACCTTGCATCTAGGGGATTTAAGGGATTGTACGTAAAATCTAACCGTAGCTATTTTAAACAATATTTCATACAATCTTTGTACATTTTGCTTGTCAAAATCTAAATAAAAAAATAACTAGTAAGTAAAGCTTTCAGGTAACTTTTGTATAGAAGTTCAATATTTTCCTCTGAACTGTAGTGGTGTATAAATATAAAGTGTTAAAATCTGGAGTTAGAAGTTTGGAAGGAATTTCAGGGGTATCACAATAGGTGACGTCTAGTCAAAGAATAAAACAGAAATGGCTACATCCTGATTTCTAAGTTGTTGAGGAGGAACAAACTGTCAAAGAATTGCGTTGGTAGGACAATTACTTGTGAGAGTATTTTTAGGCTCCTCATGTGGTTCTGCCTATGCATATTGATTTATTTCCTGGTTGGCAGAGTTAGTGTTGGGCAGGTATTCAAATATGACAAACTAATCTCCCATGAAGCCAGAGGATCATCCATACTGTTTGAAAGATATCTGTGGGAAGTGCAGATGAAATAAGCAACAATAAACAGAAAACCTCACCACCCCACCTCACTCACTTTGAGGTGATTGGAAGTCATTTAAGACATTTTGGTACATTAAGTGCAATCTGAAAATGGTATGTACTTCATAATGAAGTACATACCATTAGAATATGAAATATGGAGTATTCTCTGGCTAAGATCTTTGGGACTGAACAGTACTGCAGAAATATTTTTTGATTCAGAGGGGTTTAATAGCAGAATCAGACATAAACAAATAAAAAGCATTTCCTTTTGAAATGATAAAATGCTAGCTGACTCTAGCTGAATTTAGCTGAGCCTTAATTTCTTTAATTTCTATCCTACCAGCTGCAGACTGGCTAATTATGTTCATACATTACCATTAGTGAAATCATGTTGCTGTCTGTCAAAAAAGTCTGTTAAAGCTTTGATGTTTTCAGAAACAAGTGGAAGTCACTAATGTTGTTTTTCATGTTTAGTTGTTTGTGTGTTATTTGTTATTTAATTTCAACAAATGCAGAAAAAAATAGCAATACAAATTTCAGGTCAATGTCAGATAAGTGAACTTGAAAATTAAAACAATAACCTACTTAAGGTAGTATTTTTAATTTGTTGTTGGCAAAACAAAATAACGTACATAAAACACACATTTGAAGCCTTTTTATTCACAGAAGATTCATAAGATAAGATGATTTGAAACAAGGGAATAGGCTTGTTTGCATGTCATGCTCTGGAATATTATTTTTTCCTTCATGCTGATGGTGCCAACGTTGTTAGGAGTCACCTGATTTACCCTTATGAGTCAGCTTTGTCAGTCATGTCATGTCATGAGCTACAGTCATTAAAAGAAAAAAAAAACATCTCTTACACATTCACGGCATTTACTTAAACATATCAGCAGCTTACATTAGTTTGGTCTTTACTTAATGTGTTAATTGTACGTGATGACTGTTTTTGAATTGTCACTGAGAAACACATTTCATATTTAATGTGTGATTTCCCTCCCCCATATAACTGAAAGTAATGGCAAAATCTATATATTTTTGTATCCAAAGTTTAAGAAGTAAAGACATATTAAAAGATACTTTTATATACAAATTTATATTTTTATATCAGTGGAACTGATGTTAAATAATCACTACTTACTTTATAAGCTTCAGTGTATCCATCTTCACTAATTAACATGACAAATATTCCATCAACCTTGATCTTAATGTAATACTTAAGGAATCACTGTGCTTCTATCTTAATTAATCAGATCATAGACATTTTAACACTAGTTGATCTAAATAAAATGTCACTGCCTGTGAGTATTTCTGGCAGAGGATACTGAAAATCCAGTCTGATCTATACGACAATTGTTTGCTTGGTTTAGCAAGCAAAAACAGCAGGCAGTTTCATTTCACAATCTTTTCATGTCATTGTGTGGTTGTGCAAAATTGTGTTTACTTTAAGCACGCTATGATCTTGTGGCAGCCACAGCCTTTGAAACTATTGAAAACATTGATCCTCCTGTCATGTCAAAACTATTTCATCTACAGCATTCTGGGAGAGTCATCTGAAGTCATAATAGTACTAACCTTTGATCTCCTGAAGAGCCAGTATTAAGTTGTTTTTTTTAGTTTGGAACAGTCATAGAGGCTCATTGTTAATACAGTATGTGATTATTTTAAGTACTCATTTTGGCATTTGTCCTTTTCCAAAACAACCTATTCTTGCACGCACGCATCCCTGCACCAGATTTCTCAACCACTCCTTTAAAGTGCACCTTTGTATTCTGCAGGCTCACCCAAGAAACTGTGCAAGCTTCTGTTCTGCTATGTATCACTGCTATGCTAGTGATACCCAGCTTCAAATTACTGCTAATCAATCGTGGGTGATGGATGGTTTTCTGAAGTTAAACAACCAAAAAACTGTATAATTATTTTAGAATCAGATATTACACTTGCAAAAATCAGTAATTTATCCTTTACCATTTATCATTTGATACCCATGTCTTCATAGCTAAAAAAACAACAAAAAACAAAAAACAAAAACAAAAACAAAACAAAAAAGCAGTAATTGGACTGCCTGTTATAATAGCTGTAATAATCCTCTCTCTCACTGAGAATGCTTACTAAATCTAAAGCCAGTGATCCAAAACTCTCCCATATATGGGTGAAATAAGTAATGTGAAATTTGCAATGCTGTGTATAAGGTTGGTTCCAAGGTCTATATAAGGACCTAGAACACAAGGTGCAGATGCCTAAAGTTATTATTAATATTATTATTATTATTATTATTATTTTAATTGTGAGCTAAACATAGATTGGCTTCCACCCAGCAAATGTTTTATAATCCCTTTTATGCAAAATGCAGTCTGGTTCAGAACACATACAGTATGTTTGTGGTTTAGTAATTATGGTAGGGTGGTGTAGGGTTAACAAACACGAAGAGTCAGTTGTTATTATGTTATTATAAGGGATTAATGAACAAAGCTGAAGGAATTTATCAGTAACAACTTCACCTAATACAGCACTCATGATCAAGAAAGCCATGTTACTATTACTTGTAGTTCCTAGAGTTTCTAAAAGTAGAATGGGAGGCAGAACCTTAAGCTCCCCTGTGGAACCAGCTCCCAGTTTGGATTTGGGAGACAGACACCCTCTCTAGTTTTAAGACTAGACTCAAAACTTTCCTTTCTGATAAAGCTCATAGTTAGAGCATAGTTAGTTATGCTGCTGTACGCTCAGATTGCTGTGGGATTCCTGTGATATACTGGGCATTTCCTCTCCACTCAATTCTTTTCACACCCCAGGTATCTATATACCATTAAATTTTGTCTTCTCACTTCCATACTGTCTGTTCTGTCTCCCTATGCTCCCCTTTTCCTCTTCTCTTTCTCCTCATCCCCCAACCAGTCGCGGCAGATGGCTGCCTTACTCTGAGTCTGGTTCTACCAGAGGTTTCTTCCTGTTAGAAGGGAGTTTTTCCTTCCCATTATTGCAAACTGCTTGCTCATAGGGGTCATCTGAGTGTTGAGGTTCAAATAATGTAGGGTCTTTACCTTACCGTATAAATTGCCTTGAGGCTACTGTTGTTGTGAATTGGTTCTATATAAATAATTCTGAATTGAAATGAACCAACATTTTAATACACTTCAAAACAAACAGTTTCTTAAAACAGAAGACAGAAGAAGGTATTTTTGAATTTACAGTGTGATTTATGTACATTTTTCAGGTAATACGGCAGAAAATAAATATAGCCCAGTATGATTTTGGCTAACTTTGTGAAATAAAGACATAGCTATCCATCCATCCAACCATTCATATACCTGCTTTGGCTATTGAGGGGGGCTGGACCCTTTCCCAGATAGCATTGGGTGTGATGGATCATACACCCTGAACATGAATGAATGGACATGAAAAGATAAATATAGTCCACGCATGACATGACTGTAGATGCAAAGCCCATATCAATATGTATTTCCTTGAACATGTACATTGTTTCACACAAGCATGTACAAGCCTGATTTACTGCATATTTTCACTTTGGTGAAACAATATGGTGAAAACTGGTTTAAATAATAATGACATATTATTATGGAAGATATGTAGAGCAGCTCAGTGTAAAATTGAGTTTCATCCATTTTTATGTCTCAAATTAGGAGTCATATTTCTTCTTTCTTGTTCTATCTTTAAGTTTCTGTCTGTAAATATCTGCTGTTTATCACCACCACCATGCCCTTATACATTCCTTGATCCAATCTGTTTCCAGTTATTGCTCTTTAAATAGCACTCCCTTATTCTTCAAGACCTTCTGTTGTACAGTTGTCATTGAATAAGGTCACATTCATAATCCATTGGGCAATAAGAGACTGAGCTCCTTGGGTATCTCTGTGATGAATCTTTTTGCTATTGTTATAGCTCAAGATTTTGGTTTTAGATTGTGTCACTTTGAGTGAGTATAAAACTGGTTTGGTTGCAGTCTTTCAATGTGTTTTTCAGCCCTGAAAATATCACATGGCTGTCTTGTGTAATAAAATGCACAAAATTTCAACTCAACCCTGTACTTTGAGGGCCTGTAACTTGAAAAAAAAATTCATATTATGAAAATGATATTAATGAAATTAAATATACTAAAATTATTGTACAAAAAAAATCAGCTGATTCTGAGGGTGTCATTAGGAAGCACTCAATGATTATGACCCCCTGGAATGGAATGACCCTTGTTGTAATGTGAGCATTATAGGATAGGTTAATGTCATCATAATCTGCTAGGAGCGGCTTTTGGTGTAGAAAGGCAGTTTTTCTTGTTTTGTCTCCTAGCATGATATATGCAATAGCAATACAGCACAATGCAGTGTCAGCATTTGCATGCATCGTTGACTCCTACCTGCCCAAGATAAAGATGCTTCTCGGACATGAAGTTGTCAGTTTGTCCGTTATAAAGGTATAGGTTACCATAATTATATTATATGGCTGTTGACCCTGTTGAGTGTAGACTGAACGTCCTTGATGGACAAGGGGAGATTTGTGAATAAGAACTGTGTTATATATTACCCTTTTATCAGTTGCAACTAAATTAAATAAACAAAAAAGAGAAAACAAAGAGAGAGAGAAAACAAAAAATGTCTGTGTGAGTTCATCTTTTGCACTGCTGAGCTATGAACTGACATTAGGAGCTGTGGAGGTGATATCTATGATAGTCACACACATTAAGTCCACAATGCAACATATGAGACAGAATTTACAAGTAGATGAAGTTCAGTGCAATAATATGATGTGTATTTCTTGCTTTGAAAGAGGTAGTCTGACTGGACCTCTATAGTGCATGGACACAACATCAACATTTGCCATCACAAGATGACCAGTTTTGACTCTGGAGATAACATTGTTGTTTCAAGCACGTTTGCTGGAAGCTTTTGACCATTCACATACAATGAGCATGTTACCTACATATGTAGGTAGCAACATGATAAAATTTAACTGCACAATCAAGCATAACATTCAATCACTAAAATATTTTATGTTCAGGAATGCAAGTAAATAACTGTAATTTGGCATCTTAATCAAAAAATAATAATGAGCTTTGCTATTTTTTTCTGCTTTTTTGTAAAGTACATTTGAAAATTCATGGATAACAACAATAATTATATTTTAGCATTAAAAACATCATTTTGATTGAAGATCTTGCACATACTGGTGGATTAACCATTATAAAAACATTACCAATACTGTTAATTTAGGGGAACTGTGGCATAAACCTTATATTGGGTGGTAGTCTAATAAATTTGTTAAGCACTGTATGCTAGTCTGTATAAAAATGTGACACTGTATTACTTTATTACAAATATTACCAATTACAAGAATAGAGATGTAAAATATATCTAATGAGAATTATTAAAACAATGTAACTTTGTGAGGAGTGATCACTGTGTGATAAAGTGAAAAACAGGAAGACAAACAGGTTGGTTCAGTTTAAGATCTCCTTTAAGACTGCCAGTAACAAGACATTCTTACTAACACCTCATAATAGTGCCTGATAAGAACGCCTCACCACTGTAACTGGAAAGATAAAAGCCTTTCTTTAAATAACAATGTGAATTTTACAATATAGCTTCTGTTCAAAGTGTATCACAAGTACTGATTGAGATCTGTTATGGTCGTGGGGTAGCAATTCAGTGAAACAGTTGCATTGCACATTAGCTTAAAGTATTTATGCTGTGGTATGTGACATTGGTACATGCTACAAACTTATGTTTAAAGTAAAGTGTGACTTTTCTCATTATCACACTGTGCCAAAACCCATGACATGGTGTGGATTGGCACATAATCAAATTCTGCATACTGTGAAGGCAAATGATGTACTTAATTTTCATGCTTAACAATACTTAAATTTAACTACTGTATATTGGGAGTGACCTTACAAGGATGTGAGCAATAAGTTGACTAGAAAATTAAAGGTTGCTGTCCTTTCTGGCACAAGAAGTGCAATTCAGATAAATCAGATATTCATATTTGGAATAATATTTACATACATATTATACTTGTTTACTGATTGGTCTAGTGACTCACCATGAGTGGGCCTGCAGCCCTGATAGATTGTATTACCCCTCTCCCAGTAACATAATGTTGTAAACCAGCAAGGTGGAAAGAAGGACAAACGCTATCTGATAGAATGAGTGCCGTTTGGCAGCATCTCTAATTCTTATGGTTGGCCGCATTGACCAAAAGTTATAAAGCAAGCATTAACCCTTGAATCTTATTCATAACACAGTTACTTTTTTCTAATAATTTCAGTGGACAACATGAGAATGTTGTTTGAATTTTTCTAAAGTCTGTTTTGTAGATCAACTCTCACAATGTAGTATTTTACTATGTTTTGGGTAAAACTAAAGATGTTTCCTTCCATAAATGCAGCAAATAGTCTTTATTTTAATAAATATTATACATGTTTTAATAATAAAAGATTTAGTGGAGAACTTTGAATGTTATGATTGAACTGAATGTTCTCATCAGATTTATGGTATGCATGCTTCTGTGCGGAAAAAGGAGCCAGATGAGGTGGTTTATGCCTGTCCAAAATGCCTCTCTGAGGCCTCCCACATGAGGTGCTCCGGGCATGTCTAACCAGGAGGAGACCCCTGAGCATACCCAGGACACACTGGAGAGACTATCTCTCTAAGCTGGGGGATGGGGTTGGGGGTGTCTGGGTTAGTGGTTAGACCTGAACAAGTGATACAAAACTGATGAACAAATGAATCGTCATTACTGTGGTACTTTAAGTCTTTCCTACCTTCCTGTTTATTGAAATTATTTAATATTTAAAATATGTTTCCCCAAATAGAACATCTGGTGTGGTCCAGACTGTCATTCTCTGCTCTCTCTGAACAAACTTGATTCTTCAACATAACGAGTCTGACACTGTCAGATTGTGAGACGTTATTGCAAAAATTCATTTAAAGAAATGACACGACAGAGACCGATCTGTAAAAGTTACTTTTGTTTTTATTAC
This sequence comes from Heterochromis multidens, assembly GCA_015108495.1. Classification (NCBI taxonomy): domain Eukaryota; kingdom Metazoa; phylum Chordata; class Actinopteri; order Cichliformes; family Cichlidae; genus Heterochromis; species Heterochromis multidens. Next base: position 1,028 of record VUQS01028506.1, on the reverse strand, counting down.
AGTTGCTAACCTCAAAGTTCCCTGATCTATTTTCTCTTTACCCACCCAAAATGAAAAACATCACAATTTCTCATAAATGTTGTATTCTGGTCATTGTGACTTTTCAGGCAGAAAATGTAAAAAAATAAATAAAAGAAACCTCTCAGAATACAGATATAGTTATAAAAGTCCACTTTGTATAAATACGAAAAGTGACAGTGGATTTGTAGATCTACTTTTTATGCAGTTATTTATGCATTTATTATATACATATATGATGCGCAAACCAAAAACATAATTTTATAGGTTTTTAGAAAGCAGGAAAAAAGGTTAATTGTAGAAATTTTTATTAAAAAGTTAAAAAACAACTTTATGTATTTTAGGCCTTGTTCCTATATGAAAGAGGAAGAGTTAACAGACATGAAGGCAAAGACACACTAATAAGAAAGAGACCTGGACTTGACTTAAAATTAGGCCACTGCATAAAGTACTAAGCCTCTAAGCTACAGGGGTACCCATAAAATATATTTTAATCTTTTACCTGTGCATTGTTGCAATGATTCAATTAACTTGGTACTTAAAGTTGTCTGTGTCAAACATACCTAATCCACTCTTTCTGCTGCCCATTCACATGGAAACCAGCACAGTTGCTATTGCTGGCTTGATAGAAGCCATAACAACAGCACCAGGGTAAAAGCAGTGCTGGGACTAATCTTGTGGCGTACTGCACTTGAAGCTGCAGTTGTAGATACAGCAGTTGTAGATGGGGAAGCTGTAGGTGCAGCAGTAGTGGAACTGACAGTTGCTGGTGTAGTGGTAGTGGAATTGACAGTTGCTGGTGTAGCGATAGTGGAATTGGCAGTTGCTGGTGCAGTTGAAGTGGAATTGACAGTTGCTGCTGCACCAGTCGTGACAATGAGAGGAACTATAAAACATTTTTCAAAAATGGATTAATTATATATTTGTGTATAGACTAAAATATTTTCTTTATCCTTGATTCATGTCAATCTAACTTTGGTTACATTTTCAAATACTCACCAGAAGTTACT
>VUQS01028505.1:0-12443 GCA_015108495.1 Heterochromis multidens | reverse complement strand
CTATGAGGTCTTTAAGATAAGATGGGGCCTGATTATTCAAGACCTTGTGTGTAAGGAGAAGGATTTACATTCTGACTGTCATGTCTTGAACGAGTCAAACACGGAAGAGGATCAAGCAGCAGATTGTTGCTGTGTGCGTGTGTTCAGTACGGTAGAGAAAAGATGTGAGTAATTATTTGAAAGCAGTACAGTATGCCTGAGAGTCTCGTGCATGTGTAAAGTATAGGTAGAGCTGTAACTTAGTGCTAGATTCTTGGTGTTTTCCTAATGATCTTTCCATAACAGACTGTTGTGGAAGAGGTAAAAATTGGTGCATATAAATTCACCAGAAATGGAATTTAAATGTCTGAGGCTTCAAATTTCTTGGGGGAGGATCACCAGAGTATGACCGAGGCCCTGATCACATATGTTAAGGTTCTGTACATGAATATAATAAAACCTGCAACACTATCATTAGTAGCACCCATGTTTACAGAGTATTTAATGCTAAAATGGCTGCTGTGAAAAAGGTTTATTTTTTTTTATTTAAACATCTAATGAAGATGAAGTCACCTACAATTTTGTGCATTTATAGTCCCTAAAGGATGAACAATATTGACTTTCTCTCTAATTGACATTTGGATGGATTACCACAATGTCTTGGCTTTCCTATGAAACTCTGGAGTACTTTAACATTACTCACTTAGGTCATTTGGCTTTAATGTTAGCATGTTAACATGCTCTTATAAGATTATTAGTACGAGAAATATTATAATTCTTAAACATAGCAAGTCAGTGTTAGTATTGGGAGTGTGTTTGCAAATTGTTAGCATTTAGCACAATCTTAGCACACCCTCACAGACCACTAGCAAGGCTGCAGGCGCTCAAGGCATGTCTACACAAAAGATTTTAGCTGTCCATGTGACAGAACAGATTTTAATCAATCCAGCTGTCTACACAGGCTTGTGCTTTACTCTTGTTATATTGCCTTAAACGCAGTCTGAGGCTTTTTTGATGCTTCAGTTAGCCGTGATACACGAGCAGTTCCAGCAGATTTCTTGAAAAACAGTGTGTTTCCGAGTGAAATTTCTTTCTTCACTACATTATGTGTAAAATAAAGTGTCCCCCCCCCCCGGCAGCTTTTATCCGCATTTAAAGTCTCCGCTCAGGGAGTGGAGCCGGCTCAGGTTCACAGTGCTGGTAGTTTTCTGAGTTCACGCCTTGCTTTGCTGCCCATGCGTTAGATTCCCTCATCATGACAGACTGTGACCTGCTGCGTTTGTCAAAACACGAGGTGCTGCTTTGCTCGAGCGTCTTCTTCATACTGATCCAAGACATAAAATGCTCAAATTATCAATTCCTTTGTACAAGATCAAAGAATTCCACCCACAGCCTAACAAACAAGTCGTTTTATACCGCATGAACTTCTAACATTTACTTTTAATGATTCGTTTCATTATCATTTACTGCAGAATGAGTTCCATCATGAAGAAAAACATTTTTTGAGGCTTATTAGCTCTTATACTTTAAGCAATAACCCACTAACCTACTTTATGGACTATGAGTCACACAAGACAATCAGGGAGTGCATTAGCAGCCAAGGTGGAAATGCTTCTTAAACTTGCCTGTTTGATAGGCAACAGAACTCCCACATTCACTTACTTTGTAATTCCTCTCTTTTATCCCCTTCTCCCACTCCTCTTCCATCTTATCCATTCCTAGTTCTCTCTCCATTTCTCTGCTTCTTCTTGCTGTTTCAAGTCCCCACAGTGCTATTTAGAGCATGGCACTGAGCTATATTAATGTGACTAAAGAGGATTGTACAGGTAACACACAGTCCAGCTGGCGCTAAACTCAGTGATGCAGTTCCTTACCGAGCATTAAAGCTCCCCTGTTTATGGAGTCACCCTTCATAAACAATACTATATAATTCTCTTTGAACAGTACAGCACATGCCTCATATAAAGCATCACAAAATATGAGGGGACACCACACGCACCCACACATAAAGTGGAAAGGCTCCTAACGCACGCGCACACACACACACACACACACACACACACACACACACACACACACACAAAGAAGGCAGGCTGCGCTGCACGTGCACACAACCACAGTGTTATGTGATCAGCCTGTCCTCTCTGCATGTGCCAGCAAAACTTTGAATGGAAGGCATTGTTTTCCCTTGAGAGTAAACAGCCACACAAGAAAAATAACTATATTCAACAAATGATCTCTGTGCACCAGCAACCCCCCCCCCATGCACGCACAAAAAAAAAGAAATATCTCTCTGCCCAGTATAGAGCTAATCAATATTTCAGTAGCCCAGCCCTGATTGTTCATGCAGGCCATGAGAGGACTAATGAGGCAAAGTCGCAAAGACAATGTGCTCACCAAAATCTACTAAAGGACAAAATTACCTTTCAGATCCCCAGGATCATTCTCGCTCTGCCCAGGGTGAGATGCTACTGAAGTGAGCCACTCGAGACCCTGCGCTGCCTGACAACTTATGAGTAGGCATATCTGTCTGAGAGCGAGCACAGATGTGGTTCACTCTGATCTGCTGTGTCAAAGTCCTCACGCCTCATATGCTGTTTGTTGTCAGCGCTCTTTGAATTGTACTTTTTATGGAAAATGTGGAGTGCCTGTAAATGATGCTCAATGGAATGAAAATATCCAAGTTTGAGCGTTTCAAAAAAGACAATGAACACATTACCTACAACAGGTTTGGTGAGGGGCCGTGCAAAAAAAATGGTTAGACGATAAGAAAACGGGGTTGTAACGTCTTCGTTGTTGCTTTAAAGGCAGGGTGCTCTAACTTGTTCACCTGCTCGCCTAGCGCATTTTGATTTTCCTTCATTTATTTTCTTTAGGTAATGGTGACATTTATATTCCTATCAAAGACACAGCTGTCACTTGCAGTGTGATTCATAGCTGTGTCATTTGCAGAAGATGAACAAATTCCAAATTAAACATTTTCCACACCCTACAGAGCGGCAGAAGCATTTACTGATTTCATGCCTTGTTGACAGTCAAAGAGTTTTTAAAACTATAAAAAACTCTTTTTAAAAAGTGGCTTTATGACTAAACACAGAGTTGGTTAAGGATCTGGTTAACTTTAGTCACAAAGGTGATTGTGGCTTGGGGCAGAAATTAATGACTAAGTAGTTTCCACTGGCATGTACAAATCCAGTTTTGACCAGTATGTACTTACTACAGGAGCTAGCCATATGCACACTCTAAAGTCCAAGATGATGCGATCTGATTCAATTCAATTCAATTCAATTCAATTTTATTTATATAGCGCCAAATCACAATAACAGTCGCCTCAAGGCGCTTTATATTGTAAAGACCCTACAATAATGATGGTGATGCCATCTCCTGTCTACTTGGCTTGTAAATGATATCAAATGAACTGACAGATGCATTTCTGGTTTTTGCTCTGGGCTGAGTCCATTTGACCAATCATGTTTGACCAGACTTTGACTGCATGCCGATAAATGTTCCATCCAAAAACCAAAAAAAGGACAGAATTTCCCAAAATGCAATCTTGCAGCCTCTAGCTATCGTCTCTTAAGCTTGATGACACAAATCAATTATTCAAACTACAGGCATGTCTTCAAGGCATGAAGGACTGGATGTCCTGTAATTTTCTAGTCCTAGATTCCGACAAATTGAGGTTATTGTACTTGGCCTTTAAAAAATTGGAAATATGGTATCTAACTACTTTGTCTACTTTGAATGGCATTACCTCGGCCTCCAGTAACACTGTGAGGAATCAATTTTTGACCAATATATGTCCTTTAATGCGCATATTAAACAAATATGTAGGACTGCCTTCATTCATTTTAACAATATCGCTAAAACTAGAAACATTCTGTCTCAAAGTTATGCTGAAAAACTAGTTCATACATTTATTACTTCTAGGCTGACCTGTTGTAATTCATTATTATCAGGCTGTCCTAAAAACTCCCTGAAAAACCTTCAGTTGATCCAAAATGCTGCAGCGAGAGTACTGACAGGGACTAGAAAGAGAGAGCATATTTCTCCCATATTGGCTTCTCTTCATTGGCTCCCTGTTAAATCCAGAATTGAATTTAAAATCCTTCTCCTCACATACAAGGTCTTGAATAATCAGGCTCCATCTTATCTAAAAGACCTCATAGTACCATATCACCCCAATAGAGCACTTCGCTCTCAGACTGCTGGCTTACTTTTGGTTTCTAGTGTCAGGCCCCTCTCCTGTGCTCCCAATTTGGATTTGATAGAGAGACATCGTCTCTACTTTCAAGATTAGGCTTAAAACTTTCCTTTTTGATCAAGCTTATAGTTAAGGTGACCCTGAATCCTAGTTATACTGTATTAGGCTGTGGCTGCTGAGGAACTTCCCATGATGCACTAAGTGTTTCTTCTCCACTCCCCATGTGTTTATATGGCACTACTGCATGTCATTAACTTTTGTCTTCTCTCTCTGATAGTTTGCATTTTGTCCTTAGACTCTCTATGCTTTCCTTTTTCCCCCCTTATCTATCTCTAATCTTTCTTGGCAGATGGCTGCCCCTCCCTGGGCCTGCTTCTGCTGGAGGTTTCTTCCTGGAGTTTTTCCGTCCCTCTGTCTTCTCACAGAGCATCATCTGATCATTGTTTTTGTTTTTTTCTCTAATATTGTAGGATCTTTACCTTACAATGTAAAGCACCTTGAGATGATCGTTGCTGCAAACTGGTTCCATATCAGACAACAATTCAACTGAATTGAATTATTATTTGATGGCGATTTATTTAAGTCTTGTCCTGGATATTACATTAGAATCCCCCAAAATAATAGTTTCCCCATTGCTGACTGCTTGAGTCTAGCTTTAAACTGTTAAAAACCTGTTCTGGTTCTGGTGCCAGCTCTTTCTGCTCTTAACTCTCTCCATATCTGACAAAGAATAGCAAACAGACTGCCTGGGAGTGTCAGGGGCTTTGTCAGATTCATTCAAGGACCAGAGTTGCAGTACACTCTTCACTTGCTAGTTGAAGAGTTAGGTTGTGGATGTTACTCCTAATGAATCTGTTATTTTTTGGTACTTTTGTGGTGCAATTAGCATACACAGTTGGTTGAATGTTGTTTACTTACTGTATAAGAGTTTCAAATCACAGTAACGTAATTAAAACAATTCTGGATTCTACAATTTTTTTCAGCTTTATACTGTAAGCTGCCTACAGCTACATTTACTTCCACTCAGCAGCAGTAGATCATGTTTGTATGACTGCACTTTGTAGTCTGAAAGGTTCACAACACCCAGTACATCTATAGGTCTGGATGTGGTATGTATCAAGGAAAAAATCTTAAAGTATTAAAATCAAATATGCCTAACAATATTAAACAGAGCTTTACAGTCCTGCTGTTACTTTTAATAAACAGTTCTGTCTCAGCATCAGCTTTATTTATTGTACTGTTTCTTTAAACAGTGAAACATAGAGTTCAGCTCGCCTCACTACCAAAATAATTTTTGTACAGTCCCTAATTGTGCTGTTAAATCTTTGCTCCCAAATCTGCCCTCCACCCAGAGAGAGACCTCTTTTACTCATGAAAAGCTGAAATAAAGTCTTATGGCTGCAGGACTTTAAATTCGAGTGATAAAGTTACGAAACACTGTTAGTGTGCCGCATTTTGGGTCTCCACTGCCATCAAAGAGGAGAAAAAAAACAAGCAAAGTAAACACCGAGATCTTTGCAGGCACACAAACACACGCAGCAGGCAGCACCCAATTATCTTTGCTCACAATAAATGAGGAATAGTCAAATGAGTATTGGGTCCAGGAAGTATCTTCATAGATTAGAATATAAAAAGCAGCGGAAAACATCCTCACTCACAATTCCTCACAGACCCTCGACACAAAGCCAAATGTAGGCTATTTCATAAAACTACAACCCCGTGTCATCAAAGCTCTCCCTGCGGAGGCGTTATTCTTGATCGCTCCTCCCGTCTAAGCGCCCTATTTCTCCACATAGTCATCTTTGTTTGCAACACTTGTCTCGCGTCACAGAGAGGAAAAAGCCCGCGTTCGATTCATCTTAACAGTTTGTGTGTCACTGGGAAAAAAAAAAGAAAAAAAAGGGGTGAAACTTTAAAAAATTCAGTCTTTGTTGCCAGAGAACAGAAGGCTGACAAAGTTTTATAGAGGCAGCCATGAAGTTCTGCCTCATTAGATAGAATAGCTGTTCTATATTCAGGGTCTCTGTGGGGCTAACAAATGCAACGAGTGGGCCAAACTCGGTTCGTTCCGCCAGTGCAAGGGCCTTTTTTGTCTGTTTTCTGTGGGTGGGGTTGGCTGGGGTACAGGGGCCGGGCCAGCCCTCCAAAACCTGGATTTTCTTTACAAATGAGCAGACGTATTAGGAGGTGAGTGTATGTAATGGTCTACATTAGAAAGCCTGTAGGATTTCAGGTTCCACAGCTCATCCTTAAATGATCTAATCCAGTTAGTTACATCACTGCAGAGACCCAGGCTGATCTAGCATGAAGTGAAATGCAGATGTCACATTGTTATTTTTGCCACACTGCACCACAAAGGAATTATAATGCTGGCTGTGATCAAAATACTGGCTGTGACTGAATGAATAATGTCTTTATCAGGTGCTGAGATTTGAAAACTGCACTCCAATAGTGCTCATTGGTCAGACATGAATTTATTTCAGTTTGCTCTAATTTGTATGGATTGGGCTGTGTTTTCTGTCAGCTGTGACAACGCTGCACAGGAAATCTGCGTACATGCACATTAACAGTAAGTGTGGAGTGTCAAAGCTGAGCAGGAGGTCTGTAAACCGTGGTGGGTGCGAGACACAGTTTGTGTAGTAATTTTACAGTGTGGCTTTATTTTCTCCGTAAAATTATTCGGCTAACCCTGGAGATTTGTTTACAATCCATCTGATCATCTGGCCACTTACATTTCTTGCCAAATCACTCTTTAGCTAGCCAAATTGCTACATTTCCAAATCTCAGCAGTTAACTATTGAGCACAGTTTTGTCATAATCAATAAAACAGGCGGATAAACCCAAAAGAGGCTATAATTAATATTTTTATACTTCCAGTACCAACATGACTGTGCAATATAGTGACAAAGGCTGCTCCAACTTCCAAACTGGAGGATCTGGGGACACCCTTGGACTTTAGTGTCTTGCCTGAGGATACTTTGGCACTGATGGAAAGAGCTGAGGATCAAACTGCTAAACCTCCAGTTAGTGGACAACAAGCTCTAGTAACTGAATCACAGCCATCCTAGCAGTGAAGAGCCCACATTGAATTAGCACCCTTTTCTACAGTACTGCATTTGGCACCTTTTAGCTCATTGTTTTGGCTTTAAGTGCGACATCTTTACCGTTTTAGTAACTCTCATAGCAGCGCAGAGATGTTTTCAGCAAACACACTCATCTGTCCTCGTGCTGCCTGCTCAGTATTTATCAAAGCATTTAGCAGCTACAAAGGTAAACGACTGATTCTTTAAAATCTCCTGTAAGTGGAAACCAAACGGACCTAAAAGGGAATATTGCAGCTGCACTCAGAAGTTGGTCAGAACAGACCATATTTTATATGTTTACCAATTATAGAAAGTCAGTTAATGGAGGCTTGACTTTTGCCTTATATACAGATTGTGAAATTTCTGCTGCAATTTGTTAGTAATTACCTCCGCCAAGGAGGTAATGTTTTTGGTAGTGTTTGCTTGTGTGCATTGCCTTTCTGTTCTTTAAACACGATAGCTCAAAATTTTTTGAATGAATTGTGATAAAACCTTGTAGGGGTGTAGAGTGGAGTCATGTTAACAATCCATTAAAATTTGCCTTACATCCATCAAGGTCTTCAAGGTCAACTTAATGATTTATTGGTCGAAAAATTGACAAAAAGTCTTATAACTTAGAAACTATGATTCTTATAAGTGTGGTGTGTATTGTCAACAAATAGAAAGTCCTGTATAAGGATTTAAAATATTATGTCACACTTGACCTCTGACCTCTCCTTCAAGGTCAATAGACTGATCTGAAGGTCAAAGTGATAATAATGCTATATGGGGATTCTAAATAATAAAAAATATAAATATATGAACCTCTGACCTCTTCTTCAAGGTCAAATAAGTATAAATTTTACTTTTTTTTGGAAAACAAAATAAGAGCAGAGTGTGAGCTGCCTTGGTGGAGGTTTGCGCTCTCGGAGTGCTTCTTGTTAATACTGATGTCCAACTCAGTGAGCTAATCAGTGATGTTAAAGTACAACAAAAGCCATTAAAGAAGAAAACAAAGTTTGAAACCAACCATCAAAGCCCAACTACCAATATGACCATTTTATTAGGAACACCTGTGGCACCAGTGTAATCCAGCTCTGCCCCTCCTGTATGTTAATGGGGTAGACAAAATAGCAGGGACAATTTTAAATGTAATGTAGTCCAGTAAGTCACCACACCCATTATGACCTTATCATAATCATAAAGTAGAATCATGTTCTGACTATGTAACAGAAGCTTTGTAAAACTAGAAATTATTGCAGGGTGGTTGTGTTGGAAAGCATTAGAGTCTTCCTAATTAAGTGGTTAGTGAGTGTATTCCTATCCTGGCATCATTATCTTACATCTATGATGACTGTGATAACAGGATCTCTCATCATATGCATGTTGCTCTGATTAAACAGTGCAGATTACTTGGATTTGAATTAGCCTACCTTCATTAAACACTTTGAAATCACAAGTTTAACTATATGCAAACAATGCATGATTGGTGTATTTAAAAAGAGGCTACATACTCTGTTCATTTTTCAAATGCATTCATAGTCTTAAAATGGGGGATCTAATTCCAGAAGGCAGCAGCACTGAATATTTAAAAAACAATCCTATTTAGTTTAAGGACACATCTCAGAGTTGTCCTTCTAAAAAAGATTAGAGGATTAGGAAACCATCTCGAAGTTGCTGTTTCATGTCTGTGTCCTAGATTCAACTTGATATCCTTTGATTGCACAAAGAAAGCCACTCAGGCTATGGAGCTGTGGGCCAAGATAATAGGGAGAAATTTGCACTGTGTCATTATTTTCATCTTACCCCGCAGCAATCATTTATTATAGGCGGTGTTTCATTGATAACTTTATAGGAATATTCTCTATCCACGTCGGCTCGCTCGTTATAATGCAAATGTTATACAGGCTATTAGAGGTGTTTAGCAGGCTTGTGTCTGAAGACGTGGGTATTTGTTGGGCAGATGGACGGAGCTCCGGGGTCGCCCTCACCCCTGACCCCCCACAGATGTCCCAAAACCCAGCCAGAGCTCCGTCACGAAGCAGTGGAAAATCAGTAATACACCGGAACCGACTTGTCAATACACAGGACAATTAGGCGCATTTGAGCGCCACTTCTGACTGCGCAGCGGCGCTCGTTGCTGCGTGAAACACACTGCGATTACGGCTTAGATGAAAGAGAGAAAGGGGCCATGCAGTGGCTTTTGGTGAAGGCCTGTTTGACCGATGGCACTTGCCTGAATGGGATTCTGGTGGTCATACATAAATTAAGAGGTTAAGTGAGCCATCAGGAACAAATGTTTGCATTTATTAACTAAGGACAATAGCTCCCAGCAGTGAGCCTGCAGCCTGGGTTTTCCCTTCGGGTTGGCTTCTTACGCATGTTTGAAGTTACCTTCAATTTTCTATATTAGTTTAGACTGCAGACCGGTCTAATCTACATCAATCAAACCTAATTACCTCTTCAAAGCTCATTCTTATTATCGTACAATATAATGGGGATGCTGCAGGTCAAGGGTATAAAAGAAGAAAGAATATGCACTAAAAGCAAGCTGTTAAATACTAGCACCACACACCACAATGGGAATATTATAGCCTATCTTCCTATTAAGGCGCACACAGTGTTCCAGATGGGCAGCCTGCGACGACATATAGTATATTCAAAAATGTTAAAAAACCAATAAGCTGCGACTTCATTAAGACATCAGAGACTGAAATGTTCCCGAAGCTCGTTATAACCTACTGAGCAAACATTCCCACTCACATGTAAGGAGGGATCCCGCAGGAATGCATGAGGCAGGTGTAAATTTAAACTGTTAATGAGGCGCATCAAAAGCATCAAAGACACGTCGTGCTGAGCCATTCTACCATTAGTCCATACTAGACAAAAGCCATCAGAGAGTTTTCCTCGCTAAACGGTGCAGAATGAGCGCAAACAGCGGGGGTTATATTGTAGCCGCAAAACCCCGCAGACTGCCCCAGGCTACCTTACCAGCCAAGTCTTATGAGTTTTACAAACGAGACAGATGAACCCTCTACTACTGGCCACAGCATAATGCGGGGTCTATAGGCTATCATAAGGACATTAGTATGGAGTTACATAGGCGTAATAGTTAAATAATAATACATGAACATGTGAAAAGTGGGCGTCCTACGCATGGGGTTTAACACAGTAGCCTAATTCATTACAGAGCTCAATCTCATAGACTTTATATTTAACATATATAGTATGCTATTTTTCAAAAAAAACAAAACAAAAACAGCTATTCCATCTATTCAAGATCATTTAAAGAGTCCATTTCAGCTCCAGGCCCATTACAATGCAGTTAAAGTAAAGCTGAAAAGCTTATATGAGTAAAAGTATCTTAACATTTCACCTAAATGTTTCAGAAGTAAAGGTTCCCAAAGCAGAAAAGTGGTCCAGTGAGTTATATGATATATAGCCCACTAGTCTGTATTATACTGAAACATTTGTGTGCTTCAGTGGAGACTTGAGTTGAGTAAGGTGGAGCTAATTTGGAATTATATTAAATTTTTTTAAATCGATTGACATTTACCAAAAAAATTAACTAATTAATTAGATAAGCCAGACTAACTGTGTAATCCTTCCAGGTTGGTACTGCGCCGGTTCTGCATAACTTTGTGGAGTGAGTGGAGCTAATGACTGCTCCCTCCAGTCATTAGCTGTGTTTCCTATCTGCGCTTCTTTGATTTTTGTTGGGGGGGGTTTTGTGTGTGCTTCTTTCTCTTTTTGAGCTTTGCTGTGGTCGTTCCCTTTACCATTCAAGCCAAATTTTGAACCTATCAGCATTCAGCCTACGCACAGTGCAAAGGTGATGCGCTGTTGGATTGATAAGCCAGATCTCAGTCAACACTGAGCAGTGTGTAGCACTATGGCTTACCAGAGGAGCACCATGCTGGGACCTTGAGAGGACTGCACATGATTTCAAATGCATCTTCGTAGTCTTTGCATTGGTTGAATTCCCATAATCTTTTTCTCTCTGTACAGACACCAACTTGGGACCATAAATCTGCTTTAACCCAGCTGTTTCCTGGCTGTAGATATGAGAGTGACAGTCTTCTCATAAAGCCGAACTCTCAGGAAGAAATTTTTTTTTTTAATGTTGAAATTCTTTAACTACTTTTGGATAGATTAATCATGACACTGGATTATACTTAATATCACCAAAATATAAAACTGCCAGATAAATAAATCTAACTGAGTGCCAGCATAGAAGAATCATAAAATGTACGTAATCAAGTGCAGGTACCTTAAAATCGGCACATTTTTTGAGTATTCAGTATGCACTCATATTTGCTGTCCAACCTGGTTACGGCTACAAAATCCATCTCAATAGGAACATTTGACCTTAATCTCCAAATTCACATTGGCCTTCAGCATCAATCAATTTTAAATATGTACAGCTCTCTGCCAAATCCTGAAACTTCAGGAGCAGTTCTTCTGCCACATAATAATAGAGCAGCATACCTCCTGAAGCCACGTCCTTGATAAAGCGCAGGAGATACTGACTTGGCGGAATAATGGAGTATCTTTTCATCTGAATGAAATTTACATCATCTATCACTTCTGAAGCAGAAAATACTCTGTTATCTGCAGAAAAAAAAATTCCTCTTGTATATTGCCAGAGTGACCTTTTCCACTTTATTTTCCTACATCAGTGTGAACTTACCGATGCATGGGAGGGGAAAACTTTTCTATCTTGTTTCTGGCAATGGAAACAATGTTCACTAATACAGGGCAAATTGTCCTAAGGCATAGGAATAACATATTTGAATGATGAAATCAAGTACGGTTCCCTTTGGCAGGCAAATTCCCTTACATCCTTGCATCTCACCAGGCATGTAGGGGTAGGTTTTGTGGGTGTGTGTCTCTGTGTGTGTGTGTTTTCCCCTGAGGGCTGATGGGAGGCTTGCGTGTGCATATGTACGCTTGCTGTAGGTGGTTACGTGTGTGTGTGTGTGTGTGGACTAAATGAAAGGCAGCTTATGCAAACGAGCTCATGTGACCAACTCAAGGGACAAGCAACAGTCTCATGCAGAGTTTTAATGTGCTGCTCTACCAGTGTTTTACCCAAGACTAACAAGGCGCGGCGCGCCATCAGGGGCTGAACAGCAGTGTTCACAAGTTAGACAAGTCCATGGGCTTTATGCGAGGCGACACAGAGGGCCCTGCTGAGC